>CM049397.1:36384697-36412197 GCA_026929865.2 Hyperoplus lanceolatus
TCTATCTATCTATCTATCTATCTATCTCTCTTTCTCTCTATCTATCTATCTCTCTATCTATCTATCTATCCATCTATCTGTCCATCTGTCTGTCTGTCTATCTAGCTATTTCTCTATCTATCTATCTCTCTATCTATTTCTCTATCTATCTATCTCTCTATCTCTCTATCTATCTATCTATCTATCTATCTATCTATCTATCTATCTATCTATCTATCTATCTATCTATCTCTCTCTCTCTCTCTATCCAATTCAATGCAAGGGCACTCTTTATTGATAAAATAAATAAATTCAAATAATTTAACATTTGCTATCACAAATATACATAGAATCTTTTTAAACACAATTATAATTAGAAAACTAGGAATATAAACGAAATGTTTGGGTTGATTTCTTTGTGTGTGTATGTGAATTGAATTTTTTATTTTAAATATATAAAAAATGTACATTAAATAACTATCCATCTATCTATTTAAAAAGCTACATTTGTATGGATTCTCCTTCATTTTATCCTTACTCAACTAGCCTATCATTTACTGAGTTTTATTCTTTTTCTATTATCTTCGTCGGGTTTTTCTCATTTTAAATAACTTTCCGACGCTGAAATTTAGGGGATTTTCCAAAACTCTTTGTAGGTGCAGCGAAGAAAAATGAACCCCGGTGTTAAATTTGAGTCCCGCTCCCCCTCATTGGCTGTGCCTGTGCTATTGATCCCGCCCACTAGACCCCATCTCTGCTATCTGATTGGCCCATGTGGCCGTTTGCGTCACTACAACGTGCTCTGTGATTCGCTGGGGACATTTGGCGGGCGGAAAAGCAGCGTCTTCAAACATAACAACAAACCAAATTCATATGTCCACGAAACCAAACAGTACGTCTGTATATCGGTTCTTCAAAGGGCTCAGTTTGATTTTTGGCGCCGGTGTGAGTACCAGATCTGCACGGGCTGCCAGATCTGCACGGGGTCCTGCGCCTACTGATGACGTATCGACACTTGACGTTGTCACCATAGATACCGCTACGCTACGGCAAAGCAATGTGGACATACACAACATTTGAAAAGATCGCGATAGCTGATGGTGCGATAGCTTAGCGAGTAAGCTAACTATAGATAGTTTATATACTATCTGTGTGAAACTCAAACAACATGTAAAAGATCGCGCTAGCTGATAGCTTAGCCAGTAGGCTCCATAGAGTGATAGATTTATTTATTGTTCTGCAAGGTTTAAAATGAGTTGTTACGTTTGGCTTATAGTAGTCATCTCTCATTATTAAGGTTAAATTACATTTTATTTTATACGAATTTATAGTTTAGCAAGGTTTAACCCCCGGTTTGAACCCTGTTTGAGTGCTAAATTAAACATTTATTTAATAATACTTTAAACATTAAATGAGTATTTTAGTTTAATGTACTCTAGCATGTATTTTAAGAAATAATATTTTATTAAAAGAACAACTATCCCCTGGGTTCACTGTTATTTTACATCACACTGAAAAACAATGTGTATAATGAGAGTTTCATAATGATATTTATCAGTTAAAAAATGTAAAGGTGGCTCTGATGTACAATTTCCAGCCCCTGGAGCATTTGTAGTGTCTTGCATCACTGATAAATAGATTCATTCATTCAACCTTCATTAAATTAAATAAAAAAGTACATCAGATTTTGTTTAATCTGATTTGTATTTTTCTTATTCAACCACATATACCACCTTTTGTAGTGTCCATCGACTGTCCAAACAGCAAACTAGCCTACTATTTACAGTGAGTCTCTGCAGAACATTTCTCAATGGGAATAGTTCACTTAATGTGTGACACAGCAGGTGAATAGGGTACACTTTTGGAATAATAGATATCATGAAGCTCTTCTAGTTGATCACATTAAAACAATACATTTTTGTATAACAACTTTTGTTTGAAACATCTAGATGTTGAATAAAGCCAGTGTTGAATCTTAATTCTCATTAATTCTTTTTATTATTTATTTTCATGATTGATGGGGTCCAGGATGGGCTGCACGATGGGGTCCTGATAACAGACAGGAAACAAAGTGTTAAAGAGATGTTCACGTTCCAATCCCCATACTTCCCTACAGTGTTGGGAGTAACGCGCTACAGGAAGTAATGCATTACTGTAATGCATTACGTTTTGCTGTAACGCGGTAATGTAAGGCATTACAGCAAAAACAATGGTAATATGTAACGCGGTACATAGCTCAGAAACGTGCGTTACAATGCATTTTAAACCCGAAATTGACTGGTTTGTTGTTTTTATACAAATTGGCCAACACCGCGAGTTTCGCAGGGGAGAAAAAAACACGCTAATGTTACTGCTAGAGGAGAAGAAAACTCGATTTGCTGCTACAATTGATTCCAAAGATGCGCTAGCCTACTGGCTTCCGTCTCACTGCCCAAGTTATTGAAAACTTTTGTGGTGTTTGGAGACTCTGACGTGAAAGCACACACTCTGTGCTCAACGAGCAGCGGGTGCTGCCGCGAGTCCCTCCCCGTCTAAGAGCACTTGGAGGCGGTCAGTCTCGGAGCAGCCCCTCGGAGCAAGTCCCTGCCTGCTGTCAGAGCAGAGAGGTGACACACCTCCGCGTCCAGGCTGCAAATGAATCGCGCTGTTGTTAGGTGCGAAATCGGAGATAGTGTGCCACGAAGCTATTTATGCTGAAGCGGTATTGCTGGATTTAGGAGTTATTTAGAGATATGGCAAGCAAAAAGTTGACGAGTAGGGAGTTGGTGTTCACTCTTTCTACGGCCCCGGTCACGGTGCGTCCATGCGCAGCAGTGGTGCAGCCATGCGACGCAGCATTATATATATATTAATATTATCATATTATAATGATCTACCGGGCGATCTTTGTTCCTACCCTCACCTATGGTCATGAAGGCTGGGTAATGACCGAAAGAACGAGATCGCGGGTACAAGCGGCCGAAATGGGCTTTCTCAGGAGAGTGGCTGGCGTCTCCCTTAGAGATAGGGTGAGAAGCTCAGTCATTCGTGAGGAACTCGGGGCAGAGCCGCTACTCCTTTGCGTTGAAAGGAGCCAGTTGAGGTGGTTCGGGCATCTGGTAAGGATGCCCCCAGGGCGCCTCCCTAGGGAGGTGTTCCAGGAGCGTCCAGCTGGAAGGAGGCCTCGGGGAAGACCCAGGACTAGGTGGAGAGATTATATCTCCACACTGGCCTGGGAACGCCTCGGGATCCCCCAGTCAGAGCTGGTTGATGTGGCCCGGGAAAGAGAAGTTTGGGGTTCCCTGCTCAAGCTGCTGCCCCCGCGACCCGATTTCGGATAAGCGGTTGATGATGATGATGATGATGATGATGATATTATAATGATAATAATGATGATAATAGTAATAATGCAGAATAGAAGAAAAAAGGAAACAAAAATGGTGGTGGGTAAAAAAAAATCATAAAAAACGCCTACTGTTTACATGAGTTTTGTGGTGTAGTTCTAGTTCTAGTTTGCAACTGTTGGCTTACAACAAAGTGGACATCATTACAAATGGATGGAGGGGTGAATCTGATTAAATAATTTCAACTCTCTTTCAAAATATCAGGTATTTCATGGAAATTAGGACATAATAGCCTACAACATGGCCGCCACCATATGACGTCATAATATGCTAATTAGATGGGAAAATTTACTCCCCAGAAAAGCTTTAGGTCATTCTCAATATTTGTCTCATTTACACTTTGTCTCTATCTCAAACCACATTCAATCCAGAGCCTTCTGAAATTTAAGTGTCAAAATCTAGTATTTTTAAAAATAAAACCCGGCGCCTAAAGGGTTTGCTTTGATGCAAATTATGAAATCTTAACATAACGGCGGCAATGATGGTGCGTAAAGGACAGCGCAGTTGGCAAGCTCTCCTCAGCACTACAAGTGCTGCAGCAAAAAAGTCACAATAAGAGTTGATCGCTTTGTCGATTCATGCCTCTGACACACACATCGACTCCCAACATAATGAGTGGATGCTTTGAATTAGCAAAGGAGATATATTAAGGCTACTATTGTTATTATAAAATGTCACGCAAGAGAGACGATAAACAAACATAATGGGCTGTTATCATTTAGATTAGATGGCAAGATGATAAGGCAGATTCTTTGGAACAACTAAAAAAGGCAAAAGTTGATGATGATGTGAACAACTTGTTTGTGCTTTTAAGTCGCCAGAACGCAAGAAACAAATCTTTGAGGCTCAATTTACTTTTTCAATCTACAGTAGTAGGCTCTAGCTCTATTGATATTAATATAGGCTAAATAAATACCTAAAGATACAGTATTTCTATTATAAAATGTATTGCACCATGAGCCATAACTGTGACCATTATATTATATAGCATGTGAGCTGCATTGAACACAAGAAGATCTATTGAGAACACCAAATCCATATTTCATGTTATTTTGGTGAAAGTAATGCAAAAGTAATGTAAAAGTAGTGTAATGCCTTACAATTCAAAGACAGTAATATTGTAATGTAACTAACTACTTTGAAATGCCAGTAATAAGTAATAAATACCGCATTACGCTTTTGAAGTAACTTGCCCAACACTGCTTCCCTAACATATAGGCCGTTAGAATAACATTGAGTTTGTCCCCATTATGAATATACACCATGTTAAAGTAAAATATGTAAATATACTGTCCTGTTAGTGCTGCTATAACATTCAGCAAATAGTAACATTTATTTTTTCAAAGTTTAAGGTTCTGGACTAAGGACATGCAACGTTAATAAAGACTAACAGATGATTAATGGTAGAAGAAAAAAGTAAGACGGGATATATCCATGGACATATCCGAGCGGGAGAGATAGCGGGATATCCGGATAACCATAGCGCATGCGCATTTAAAATAGCGCATGCGCATTTAAAAGACACCGTTTACAGGAAGTGCGTCATCATCACGCATCTAGGACCCCGTGCAGATCTGGCAGCCCGTGCAGATCTGGTACTCACAGAGGTGTGAGTACCAGATCTGCACGGGCTGCCAGATCTGCACGGGGTCCTGCGCCTACTGATGACGTATCGACACTTGACGTTGTCACCATAGATACCGCTACGCTACGGCAAAGCAATGTGGACATACACAACATTTGAAAAGATCGCGATAGCTGATGGTGCGATAGCTTAGCGAGTAAGCTAACTATAGATAGTTTATATACTATCTGTGTGAAACTCAAACAACATGTAAAAGATCGCTAGCTGATAGCTTAGCCAGTAGGCTCCATAGATAGATAGATTTATTTATTGTTCTGCAAGGTTTAAAATGAGTTGTTACGTTTGGCTTATAGTAGTCATCTCTCATTATTAAGGTTAAATTACATTTTATTTTATACGAATTTATAGTTTAGCAAGGTTTAACCCCCGGTTTGAACCCTGTTTGAGTGCTAAATTAAACATTTATTTAATAATACTTTAAACATTAAATGAGTATTTTAGTTTAATGTACTCTAGCATGTATTTTAAGAAATAATATTTTATTAAAAGAACAACTATCCCCTGGGTTCACTGTTATTTTACATCACACTGAAAAACAATGTGTATAATGAGAGTTTCATAATGATATTTATCAGTTAAAAAATGTAAAGGTGTGGCTCTGATGTACAATTTCCAGCCCCTGGAGCATTTGTAGTGTCTTGCATCACTGATAAATAGATTCATTCATTCAACCTTCATTAAATAAAATAAAAAAGTACATCAGATTTTGTTTAATCTGATTTGTATTTTTCTTATTCAACCACATATACCACCTTTTGTAGTGTCCATCGACTGTCCAAACAGCAAACTAGCCTACTATTTACAGTGAGTCTCTGCAGAACATTTCTCAATGGGAATAGTTCACTTAATGTGTGACACAGCAGGTGAATAGGGTACACTTTTGGAATAATAGATATCATGAAGCTCTGCTAGTTGATCACATTAAAACAATACATTTTTGTATAACAACTTTTGTTTGAAACATCTAGATGTTGAATAAAGCCAGTGTTGAATCTTAATTCTCATTAATTCTTTTTATTATTTATTTTCATGATTGATGGGGTTCAGGATGGGCTGCACGATGGGGTCCTGATAACAGACAGGAAACAAAGTGTTAAAGAGATGTTCACGTTCCAATCCCCATACTTCCCTAACATATAGGCCGTTAGAAAAACAGAGTTTGTCCCCATTATGAATATACACCATGTTAAAGTAAAATATGTAAATATACTGTCCTGTTAGTGCTGCTATAACATTCAGCAAATAGTAACATTTATTTTTTCAAAGTTTAAGGTTCTGGACTAAGGACATGCAACGTTAATAAAGACTAACAGATGATTAATGGTAGAAGAAAAAAGTAAGACGGGATATATCCGAGCGGGAGAGATAGCGGGATATCCGGATAACCATAGCGCATGCGCATTTAAAATAGCGCATGCGCATTTAAAAGACACCGTTTACAGGAAGTGCGTCATCATCACGCATCTAGGACCCCGTGCAGATCTGGCAGCCCGTGCAGATCTGGTACTCACACCGGTTTTGAGCTCTCTTTTCCGGGATGGATATCGAGAACATTCATAGCAACGGCGATGTTGCGGACATAGCCCAGAAATTGGAAAAGTAAGTTAAGCTAACATGAGCATTAGCATCCCCCTTGCTAACTTCCTCATTGGTTTTACATTACAGGGGCTAGCCACATGTCAGCTATCGCTACACGTTAAATAACCATGTTTAATCTTGCTTTTAAGTTGTATTTTTAGCTATCGGAAATGTAAAGATTGACTGCGAGAAGTTTATTTAAGTGTAGGCCCTATAATATATCACTTCGATATAGCTATAGCCTTTAGAGTTACCTGTCTGCCTGATAACGTCAGACTGCCCTAAACAAGTATAATGTATTGCATCTAATCTATCAATGATATTGCGGGTTTAATTGACATATTAGTAATTTTCTACAATGTTTGAAACTAAATTAACTTACTATGTTACTGTATTTTTATTTTTTTTTGTCATTTTTATGCTTTATTGATAGTGTAGAGACAGAGTTGAAATGGGGCAGAGAGGGGAGTGACATGCAGAGAACGACCGCGGGCTGGAATCGAACCCGGGTCCGCTGCTGGCCGAGGCCCATGGGGTGGGGGGGGGGGACGCCCTACCAACTGATCTAAGGGCGCCCCATGTTACTGTATTTAACTAAAAACGTTGTGGTCCTTGTACTCGAACGAAAATATTGTATACTGCAGGCGGCAGGCCCTACTTAAAGGTGCCGTGTGTAATATGACATCATCAAGTAAGTTCTTGAAAGTTCTACAAAGTTCTAGAATGCAACGCTCCCTGGGTAACCCCACCCCTTTAGAATAATAACAGAAGCTACAGTGGCCTTCAAGGACAAGAACAATTCTACATTTTAAACAATGCACCTGATGACATTCCAACTATGACACTTTCAAGATGGCGGCACTAGGCCTTGGTCCAAAATATGGAGAAATATGGACATATATGAGACCCTTTCTAAAGGAAAAATTTATCAAAACAACAGCTATTATGCACTAAATTAAATGTACTTATGGATATTATAATTACTTTCTACAAAGTCTGCTAGGAAATAAAACCCAAAATTCTACACACTGCAGGTTTAACTGTTTTAAATGCTTTTATTCTCATTGATTTGTTTTTTTATTATTTTTATTTTCTCTGTAGCACTTTGAGATCCTAGTAATATAAAGTGCATTACAAATAAAATGTATTATTATTATTATTATTATTATTATTATTATTATTATTATTATTATTATTATTATTATTATTATTATTATTATCATTATTATTTTTATTATTATTATTATTATTATTACAGAGTTTGTGCATGTGACAGATTCTGACCTTGTCTTTCTCTCAACAGATCTCTGTCGATTGAACCGGACGATAAGATGGAATCCTACCACAGGTAACTGTCAGAAACACACTACACAAAACTAACACGCACAGATCAAAGCCTCTTTAAAGACCTACTTCACCGGTTTGAATATGAAGGTGTATTGAATTCTGAGATCCTATGTAGTATAAATGTGCGAAAAAAATTGAAATCGGTTCATCCTAGCCTGAGAAAAGGCAGAAAGAGTGTTTTATTTAACTGTACTGTATGTAATGTTGTGAATTTACAGTCCCCTCCATAAGTATTGGAACGGTGAGGCCAACTTAAGTTCAGTTAGGCATTTTACCTGCTACAGAGGAGGCCGAAAGGTGTGACCCCCCCCCCAAAACAAACAGCAACTGAAAGAGGCTGCGGTGAAAGCCTGGAAAAGCATCACAAAAGAAGAATGCAAAAGTTTGGTGATGTCAATGGGCCACAGGCTTGATGCAGTTATTGCAAGCAAAGGATTTGGGACAAAATATTAAGTTTTATTCACTTTAATTTATTTAATGTCTATCTGTTCCAATACTTCTGCTCACCTAAAAATGTGGTGTTCCTTTACAAATAATGATATCTTCTCAGTTGTGTATCAGATCCAGATGTAAATACCTGGAAATGAAAGCTGAAATGTTGATCTATTGTCTCATATTCATCTTTTGGTGTCAAACCCAAATGTTTCCAGTCTACAGCAAAAATAAAGGAATTGGCTTCACTGTTCCAATACTTATGGAGGGGACTGTAGATTCACAACCAGTGTTGGGAATAACGCCGTTTAAAATAACGGCGTTAGGTAACGCCGTTCTTTTTTCATTCATTTCATTTATTTATTACGGCTCACGGCCATAGCACATGGCATGGAGCACACAATTCAACTGAAATCATTACAAAACAAAACAATGGTGCACGGCAAGGAAAAACAAAACAAAAACATCACTTAAATAATGGCAAAACATTTCTCAAAAAGGCTCCTGCTTTAACAGTAACCCCTGGCCTACTTGCCCTCAAAAGTGAAATCAATTTGGTCATGGATGGAAAATAAACATAATAATTTGGCAGGTACTTTTTTCTAAAATACATTACATCCACATTTTTACACTCAAAAAGTACATGATATTCATCTCCAACACAATTAGCATCACAAAGGTTGCATATTCTTTGATTTCTTTCCAGCCCTTTGTATCTTCCTGTGACTTTAGGTATGCGGGTGTTATTGGTTCTAAAATTGCAGATGGCCTGTCTGGACTTTTGATTTTCATACAACAGATATTTTTCTAGTTTAAACTCTTGTTTAAATTCTATGTATAAGTCACAGGAAGTCATGCTTGTAAGCTCGCTCTGCCATTTCTGAATGAATTGATCTTTTAACCTCCGCTCAACAGTTCTTTTCAGCCAGTTAATGTTGTTGTACTTTTGTGTTATCCAGATGTATGACAACCCGCAGTCATCCAGTATCTGCTTCACCTGTGTTACCCAGGGTGATGCATACACACCGCTGCTATGCAGGCTGTGTAGCTGATTGTACATGATTTTACTAAGTTTACTGTCTTTACTTTCTAACAGTCTCCCCCAATAACCAATTATTCTTTTTTTAACTGTAACACAGAGTGGGTACCGTCCAAGTTCCCCATACACCATATGACTGCAGGTTGTCATTTTTACTTTTAAGATGTACTTTAGAAATTTGAGAAGTAGTTTTTCTAACAGATGTAGTTTTTCAAACCCCCACACTTCACATGCATACAACATAACTGGAGTAACCAATTTGTCAAAAAGGTCCAGAGTGACATCTACAGCAAGCTGAAGCTTTCTGCATTTGTTGAGTAAAGCAAACATTGCGCGCAATGCTTGCTTATGCAGTTCCTCAACAGCAGTTTTAAATGAGCCATTATAACTCATGATGACACCAAGATATCTAAAACAATGTACAGTCTCTAGACTTTGACCATTGCACACAAACTGTAGTTTACTAGTATCCGCTCTCCTAAATCCAAAAACTGTAACTTTAGTTTTATCGCTATTAACTTTTAGTTTCCATTTCTCACAGAAGTCACACATATGATTTATAGCTTTCTGTAACCCTCTCTTAGTTGTAGACAAGATAATAGTATCGTCAGCGTACATCAGTGCCATTAGTTGTATAAAATTGTCTAACACAGCATCATCAAAAGTAATGGGCTCACACCCTTTTTGTAATAAATAATCCTCTAAGTCGTTAATGAAGAGGGCAAACAGCAGTGGTGATAAGTTTTCACCCTGTCTAACTCCTGTTAAACTTGCAAAAAACTCAGATTTAGCGCCATTAACATATACACATGATTTTATATTTTTATACATATTGATAACTACATTAAGGAATTTACCCAGTAACGGCGTAATCTAACTAATTACTTTTTCCGTTGTTACAACGCCGATATCGTTACTGAACGTTAAATGTGGTGCGTTACTAAGAATTGATTGAATAAACTGTGTAATCCGAACGCACCCCTGGCTCCATACTACACAAACTGCTAGTAAAGAGACCGGTGGGTTAACAACAAGATAAGCGATTGTTATTTCTTATACTGTTGAAGATGTGTTTTATTCAGTGTGGATGACATTATAACTGTAAGTTAGCGCCGTCACGTCAGTCAGCCGGAGCGCCTGTTTAGTGAAGTTTCTTTTTCTTTCTCTCTCTGTTGTGTGAGCTTGCGCGTTGCCGCAGTAACCACCTATCAATCCACGGTTGAAACGTGCTCTCCCTGAGTTTGTTTGCATCGCCCTTGTGAGTAAGTGCATGGAGTTTCCCGATCTCTATAAATTATAATTTATGCACGTTATTAAACGGCCGCGATTCGCCGGTTGCAACAGCTGTTTAGCGTGTCATCACGAGCCGAATATTGCTGCTGTTATTTTCTTGGGATCTGTATGCTGCTGTGCATGAGGAAATAAACATAGGATAAATCCTTACTCCTCCTCTCATCGTCTCATGCTTCATAGTCTGACGTTTTTGGCCTTAAGTGGTGTTTTAGCCGACACCCCTGAAGTGAATCCAGTGATAGCAGATCAGCACGGTAGGCTACATTCAGCAGTTTCCTCTAGTAGCCTACTTTTGTTGAGAACAAAATAGGCTAGGCTTGCTTGAAGTGCAGGATAAACCTCTGGCTGTCTGTTGATGTGCAATACATAGGCCTATTGAATGTTATGCAGCCTACAAGTAGGCCTACCTGTCTGTTCTACTCATTTCAACTGACTTGTGAAAACTGCTCAGAAAAATCCAAATTTGACAGGCTACAGCAACTTTTTTTTTTTACAGTAGGCTAATGCAAATAGTTACTTTCCCTGGTAACTAGTTACTTCTATTATAAAGTAATTCAGTTACTAACTCAGTTACTTTTTGGAACAAGTAGTAAGTAACTATAACTAATTACTTTTTTAAAGTAACGTTCCCAACACTGTTCACAACATTACATACAGTGCCCTCCAAAAGTATTCAAACGGTAAGGCCAATTCCTTTATTTTGTTTTTTATTGCAAGCGAAGGATTTGCAACAAAATATTAAGTCTTATTCACTTTAATTTATTTTAAGTCTATCTGTTCCAATAATACTTCCAATTATTGTTTTTCTTCTATTCTACATACTACAGCTGACCATAAACACAGTATCTAGTTAGGATGCAGTATGCTACAACTGGGACACACTTTAACTCATTTATTTCATCCTAACATGGCTCCTTGATCAAGCCTTTTGCTTATACAGTGCTGTTTGAAAGTGTGAACCCCTTGAGCCTTTTGGAATTTTATTTATTTTAACCATTATTATTTCATTTTTATCAATACCAGTATTTTTTATATGAAATAACAGATGTTTGTTTATCAATTCAACATTTTTCTTTTCCAGAAATCAATTTTTAAAACAGTTAAAACTAATTATTTGTCAACTGTTGTATCTGCAAAAGTGTGTGAACCCTAAGCTGCATTGCTTAAATCGAGCAGGTAAACACAATCAGGTGGGCCAAACTGATTGATGAAATAGACCAATGTAATGAGAGATCTTTAGGGAAGAAATTGGGCGCCACTAGATAAAACAGAGATCAAACCAGGTCAGTTTAGGCACAACAAACTGAACCCATACAGGTCAGACATGCTAAAAGGGGAAAAAATCTCAGAGGATCTCAGGAATAGAGTTGTGATGCTGCACATTTGTCTGGGGACAGCTATAAATTAATTCAAAAAAAGTTTGAGCTCCATCGGTCCACCGTGAGGCAAATCATCTACAAATGGAGAGCTTTAAGAGTGACTGAACATCTGCCTAGAAGTAGACTTCCTTCAAAAATATCCACAAGCGCCACAAGAAAAGTGATTTTTCAGTTAAAAGCCAACCCACACATTACATCTAGTGATTTGCAGACCTCTCTTGCAACATCTGGGACAGATGTGCATGGTTCCACAATAAGGAGAACACACAGTCAACATGGCTTTCAAGGGAGGGTTGCTGAAGAAGCCTCTGCTCTCAAAAAAGAACAAAACTGCTTGTCACAACTTTGCCAGAGAGCACCTGGAGATACCTGAAGTCTTTTCTGTGGACAGATTAGTCCAAAATTGAACTGTTTGGTCATAACCAAAACCGCCATGTTTGGGCAAAAACGCCCCTTGATGGGGTTGGTTGTCACAATGTGTAAGGGTGTCTTTGATTAATTTCTTATTGAGTGAGGGTACACATTTCAAGCCAACACCTTAAGCTTCAATTCTATTAAAAGATGTTTAGGTGATGAGCAATTCTCACTAGAGTAAAAAGTGTGCCTACTTACCCCGTTCTCCCCTACTGTTTATCGTCAGATGAAGTATGTAGAATAGAAAGAAGAAAGACCCCAGGGCACGTTTCAGCTAAGAGGAAGGCAGAATGGTTTTGGCTTTCATTTGCGTTTGACTTCATGCAGTGAGTGATTTTGACCAGCAGGTGTCAGGCTAAGTGTGGTAAAAACTGTGTTTAAACTGACCCTGCATTTCAAATCACATACTCTTTCTTTTTACTACACTACATACTAAAGTACAGAAGAGTTTTAGTCTTTTTACTACACTACATACTAAAGTACAGAAGAGTTTTAGGGCCTTTTACTACAGGACAGATAAAAAAACAGATGAGTAATTAAGATACTTTTTCTCATTACATCACTAAAGTACAGAAGAGTTTAAGGCTTTTTACTACACTAAATACTAATGGTGTTACAGGGGGGTTTTATGTATTTTTACTATACTACAATTGACCTGAATGTACAGGGAGATCCTAAATCTTTTTACTGCCACATACTGAATAGTACGGAAGTATGGGGATTGGAGTCACAGGGTGTGTTGAAAGTTAACTGACTTGATGGTGAGTCCACATGACATTCATTAGTATTGCTTAGGGATGTTGTTCATGTTGCTATTTTCATATTAGTTGGGGCTTTTATTTGCTTTTAAATGTTTTTAAATCGAGTTTTCATTTTTTTTTTTATTTGCTCCTTTTTTTTCTGGCTTACTAAATGTTTTCTAAGTGTGTTTTATGTATTCTAATCTTGCCCCCTGTAAACTGCACTTTGATGGCCTGAGTCCACTGACATTGTGCATTAGAATTGAACTTAGGGTGTTGCCATGTTATAAACCGTTACCCGATGATTTAACCGATTTTAAAGGTGGAGTCAGTGATTCTGGAGAATGCTTGTTGTCAAAGTCACTTTTCATCAAAATCAGTGAATATCTCCTCATGATCCACTACCTGTCTGTACTGTGTCCTCTGAAAAAAATAATCTGATAATACTCAGCCTAGGGCTCTGTACTGACATGATGCTAGCTATGGTGTGCCCCCTTTGTTTACATACAAGTTTACAGAGCATAGGCCGTGTACTAACATTTTTTTTTATCAATTGAAAACTACAGCATTCCCCTCCCCCCCGTTTACACCAACAAGTTTCCTTATCCTCTGCATGCTTTTACACTGATTTTTCTAAAAAATATATATATATATTTTTTTTGGCATTTTTTTTATCCTTTATTGATAGTGTAGAGACAGAGTTGAAATGGGGCAGAGAGGGGAGTGACATGCAGAGAACGACCGCGGGCTGGAATCGAACCCGGGGCCGCTGCTGGCCGAGGCCCATGGGGGGGACGCCCTACCAACTGAGCTAAGGGCCCCCCCTCCTCTTTTACACTGATTTGATTTAGATTTGCTATTATGAATTGGTTCATTTAAAAACCTGCACGTGAAGATAAAATGCTCGTAGGAAAATGAAATTGTCTCCTTTCTTAACAAATATTTCTAAAAAGTGTATTGAGTGGATGTGCAGTGTGCTCTATGTTCAAGATATGATCTCCTCAACATCCGCTACCTGTCCGCACTGTGTGTGCTGATAAGCTATCCAGGCTCTATAAACGGGCATGTTGCTATAGCTACGGTGGGCCTCCATTGTTTACATACTCTTTGTTTACATACCCGTTTACAGAGCCTAGGCTGTGTGTTATCACTGGGATTCTTCAGCGCACACAGATTCCGGACAGGTAGCGGATTATGAGGAGATATTAACTGATTTTGACCAACAAAAAAAAAAAAAAAACGGTCTCCGGGATGGCGGACTCCACCTTTTTTAAATGTCTTTTGAATGTTAGAGCTTTCTACAAACTGTGTGTGTGTGTGTGTGTGTGTGTGTGTGTGTGTGTGTGTGTGTGTGTGTGTGTGTGTGTGTGTGTGTGTGTTTTTAGATATTTTTTTTGGCATTTTCAAGCTTTATTAGACAGTACACAGTTGAAATGGGGAGACAGAGAGAGAGAGAGAGAGAGAGAGAGAGAGAGGGGGGAGGGGGTGACCTGCTGTAAAGGTCCACGGGTCGGATTTGAACCCGCGACCACTGCAACGAAGGCCGGAGCCGATATGGTACACACTCTATCCACTACACCACCGGAGCGCCCCGAGTGTGTGTGTGTTGTTGTTCAAAAAAAACATTGTGAATGGACCAATGTCTTAAAGCAACTGAAGAAAAACTAGTAACTAACGTCTAACAAACAGTTTTTTTCCTCTTTCAGATTTATTTGTGTGTGTGTGTGTGTGTGTGTGTGTGTGTGTGTGTGTGTCTGAGACTCTGTGTGTGTGTGTGTGTGTGTGTCTGAGACTCTGTGTGTGTGTGTGTGTGTGTCTGAGACTCTGTGTGTGTGTGTGTGTGTGTCTGAGACTCTGTGTGTGTGTCTGAGACTCTGTGTGTGTGTGTGTGTGTGTCTGAGACTCTGTGTGTGTGTGTGTCTGAGACTCTATGTGTGTGTGTGTGTTTCTGAGACTGTGTGTTTGTGTGTGTGTGTTTGAGACTCTTTGTGTGTGTGTCTGTGTGTGTCTGAGACTCTATGTGTGTTTGTGTGTGTGTGTCTGAGACTGTGTGTGTGTGTGTGTGTGTGTGTGTGTGTGTAAGTAAAAAGTAGTAACTAACTAACCAGTCTCTTTTTTTTTTTCCTTTCTTCTTTTTTCAGATTCATTCAAAATGGCAAAGACGTGGCGAGGCAGGGAGACATGGAGAAAGCCCTGACATTATTCAAACAGGCGCACGACATCCACCCGAGCGAGAAGCTTGGGAGCCGTATAAAAAAGATCGAAGAACTCATCGCTCAGAACGACTCGGACGAAGACGAAGAAGAATTCATCAACGTGAACAACAGCGGCTTAATGCTCTTTAAAGACCTACATGAGAAGCTCTACGACTACCAGCGTAACGGGGTCGCGTTTTTATACAGTCTGTACCGGGACGGGCGGAAAGGCGGGATCCTGGCCGACGATATGGGCCTGGGCAAAACCATCCAGGTAATCTCGTTCTTGTCCGGGATGTTCGACAGCGAGCTCGCGAAACACACTTTGCTCATTATGCCGACTTCCCTCATCACAAACTGGACAAAGGAATTCGCCAAATGGACTCCAGGCATGAGGGTTAAAGAATTCCACGGGACGAGCAAGGCAGAGAGGACCAGAAATTTGGAGAAAGTGCAACGGAGAGGCGGCGTTGTCATCACCACTTACACAATGCTCATGAACAACTGGCAGCAGCTGTCGACCTACCAAGGCAGAGAGTTTCGCTGGGACTACGTTATCCTGGACGAGGCGCACAAGATCAAAACCTCCACCACCAAAACGGCCAAAAGTGCCCACAACATCCCGTCGAGAAACAGGGTTCTCCTCACGGGAACCCCAGTGCAGAACAACCTGAAAGAGATGTGGGCTCTGTTTGACTACGCTCTCCAAGGAACCCTCCTAGGCACGGCTAAAACGTTCAAAACCGAGTACGAGAACCCGATCACACGCGCTAGAGAAAAGGACGCAACACCGGGAGAAAAGGTTCTAGGGTCGCGGATGTCGGAGAACCTCATGGCCACAATTAAACCCTACTTCTTGCGCAGGACGAAAGCAGAAGTGCAGAAAAGCAAAATGAACGGCACACACCCGTGCAAAGAAGAATTTTCGGACAACAAGGAACGCAAAGTCCCGGCAAACTCTCTCGCGAAAGACACGGGAGCCATCATGCCCACGCTCACGAGAAAGAACGACCTGATAGTTTGGACGTACCTCAGCGCCGCTCAAGAGGACATCTACCGGCAGTTCATCTCGCTGGAACACATCAAGGAACTTCTAATGACCACCAGATCCCCGCTGGCCGAATTAACCATCCTGAAAAAGCTCTGCGACCATCCCAGACTTCTTTCCGCGGCCGCTGTGGCAAAGCTGGGCTTGCAGGACAATCAGGGGGACGGTGACGCTGCTGACACAGACACCAACAGCATCGCAAACATCCCTGACGACACCTTAATAGCCGAGTCCGGGAAGATGGTTTTTCTCTTTGCTCTCCTCGAAAGACTACGAGAAGAAGGCCACCGCACTCTCGTATTCGCTCACTACAGGAAAGTTCTCGACATACTTGAGCGTATCTTAGGCAACAGGGGCTTCAAGACTTTGAGACTTGACGGTACGATCACGCAGCTTGCGGAGCGGGAAAGGCGAATCACTCAGTTTCAAACAGACGAACGTTTCTCCGTGTTTCTCCTGACCACTCAGGTCGGAGGAGTCGGGATCACGTTGACGGCAGCCGACCGGGTGGTGATTTACGACCCTAGCTGGAACCCGGCCACGGACGCCCAAGCCGTGGACCGCGCCTACCGCATCGGGCAGACGGAAAACGTGGTAATTTACCGACTGATCACGTGCGGAACCGTGGAGGAGAAAATCTACAGACGGCAGGTTTTCAAAGACTCCCTCATTCGCCAGAACACCGGCGACAAAAAGAACCCCTTTCGGTATTTCAGCAAGCAGGAGCTTAAGGAGCTTTTCAGTCTCGAGGACACGCGATCGTCCTCGACGCAGATGCAACTTCAAACCCTGCACTCGAGGCACAGAAGGACAGACACGGAGCTGGACGAGCACATTGCCGTTCTGCACTCCATGGAGATGTTTGGAATCTCAGACCACGACCTCATGTTTTCTGTCAACCTCGACGAAGAAACTGCAGAGGATCAAGAGGCTCACGTCTACATCGAAGGCAGAGTCCAGAAGGCCCAGGAACTCATGAAAGCCGAGTCCGAGCTACAGATGCAACTCGCGGAGAGCATGGCTTCGAGCACGGAACCGGCCTGGCTGAGGCAACCGGTGGAAAACTACAACAACAGAGAAAGATCTAACGAGAAAACGCCAAGGAACCCAAGACCAAGTCCCTCCTATCCTCCGCAACACGACCGCAACTTTGACAAGTCGCCGGTGGTGGTGGTGGAGTCAGAAGAGGAGGCTGGTGCTTCTGACCACAGTGACAGAGTTATTGATCTCGGTTCAGATGAGGGAATAGCAGAGCAAGAAGAATCTGTTCTAGATGTGAGCCCAGACAAGCAAATTCTGGATCCCCACCAAATCCGGGCAATCAAACAAGAGAGGGTTGACTTGGAAATGGACAACAACAAAAATAAAACGCCCAAAAATTCAAGAACAAGTCTGTCCTATTCTACGCCGGTTAGGCTGGATTCTAGTCCGTCCGGTTCTGACCAAGAGAATGGCAATCGGAGTCGAAGTCAAGGAGTTATTGATTTAACTACGGATGAGGGTATGGCAGAACAGGACGTAAGCCAACACAGGCGGAATGTGGATTCCCCGAAAATCAAGTCGGTCAAACAAGAGAGACGAGAAGACGCCTCTCCTCAAGATTCTTTGGTGATGTCGGAGGCTGATGATGATGATGATGAACTTATGGATGAATCTGCAGTGTCCAATCAAGTGGACGGCAGCTTGTCCTACATCACAGCATCCGAAGACGAAGACCAACAGCTCAATGAAACTGCAGATGCAATGGATGTCAGCCCGCTCAAGAACAGACGAATTTCGGTCTTGCAAGCTCCCAATTCAAGCGTCAAAGCGGACAACGAAACATCCAGAGATGCCCCAGGCCGACTAGAGTCCTTGAACGGAACATCGAACTCAAATGACGATTCCAAGATGGCCACAACGGTGAAAAAAAACAAACGAATTTCAGTCTTGCAAGCCTCCAATTCAAGTTTCGCGGTAGATAATTCTTCCAGAGCAAGCACGGGACTGGAATCCTTCGAAGGCAATTTCAACCTACAGCTGGAAGATAGCGACATATTCTCAGAGCACGAAGGAGGACACCAGGATAATCAGGAGTCCGAAGCAGAGGAGACGAATTTGCTGTCGAAATTGCAAATCGACGGACGTTTCGACGTGGATAAATCCCTCTCTGAGCAGCAGCGTAAACACAAATCACTCCACGGACAAAGCCTAAACAACGTGACTGACGATTCCATTATAATGACCAAGAAGAAGAAGAAAGCTGCCGTTATTTATGACAGCGAAGAAGAGATGATGATGACGATGATGATGAGGATGAAGATGATGATGAAGGGCAGGAAATGAAGAGTCAACTCGAGAACTCCTTCAAGGTAACTTCATTATTCCTACAGTACAGTCAAATATTCCATGCGTTCCAATCCCCATACTTCCCTACTATTCAGTATGCCATTAAGAGATTCAGGATGTCCCAATACATGCACATCAATTTTAGTATGCTGAAAATACATAAATGCCTCACTAACTCCAATAGCATTTTGGAGCATTCGTCTTTATTCTTGACATTTCTTGACACAATGGAAAAAAATCTTCCTTTTCTGATTTTTTTTTATTTATTTTTTTCTCTCCCGTGGCCCTAAAACTCCTCTGTACATTGGTATGTAAAAGACTAACTCTTCTGTACTTTAGTATGTAGTGTAGTAAAAAGACTAAAACTCTTCTGTACTTTAGTATGTAGTGTAGAAAAGACTAAAACTCTTCTGTACATTAGTATGTAGTGTATTCCCTTTTGTCAAAAAGACTAAAACCCTCACAATTGTTGACTACTGTTCTGTACATTAGTATGTATGTCCTGTTAGTTTGTTATCTTGTGTTGTTGTTTGTTATCTTGTGTTGTGTGTATGTGGTTTTTGTGAGGAAAAATTAATAATTTTTTCATCTTAAAATTAACAGACCTGGTTGAATTTCAAATAGTGCAGCCTTCATAATGGTTCAGGCTGAGAATAACATATCGCATAGAAGTATTAAAATGTGTTGTCAAAATCAGTGAATATCTCCTCATGATCCGCTACCTGTCCGTACTGTGTGAGCTGAAAAAATATCCAGTGTTAATACACAGCCTAGGCTTTGGTATTATTTCATAGTTGCTTTTGTAGAAAGTAATTATAATATCCCTTAGTTTACATTTAATTTATTTCATAGTAGCTGAGGCTTTGTTTTAACATTATCAAAAAAGGGCTCATATAGCCCATATTTCTGCATAACTTGGACCAAGGCCTAGGCCCCCATCTTGAAGAGAGTCATACTCAGAATGTCAAAAAATGCATTTTTTAAATTTTAGAGTTGTTCTTAATCACTTGAAATCCACTTTTGCTTCTGTTATTTTCATTTAGGGTTTATTTAACACAGGGACAGTGCATATTATCAAACATTTAGAACTGTCAATATGTCAGAATTAGCCAGAAGGCTATTTTTCATACTGCAGTCCCTAGACAGATGGTAAAAGTCTAAACCCCTAAAAGAAAATAGTTACCCATTTTTACATAACCTATTTACATAGCCATAGGACTGTGCTATTAAAACCAGTAAATAAAGTCAAACGTACTATTAAGCTAAAATAGACAATAAAAGATCACAGCAGAGCAGCAATCAGATTTTACAAAAGCAGACAATGACATGAACAAGGTTAATGGTAATGTATGACAGCTCACCTTTTTCATAAAGCAATATGTCACATGGGAGGGAGTAATGATGTCGCTCTATATCAGCACGGCTGTGATTCGGTCGTGGGTACGAGGCCGTATGTTGAAAGTGGAAACATTTATTTTTAAATGCCCGTCCACTCGTTTGATAATCAGAGTTCCTGCGCAGTATGGAATTACATTTTTTCAAATTTCCAGGTCTGGATAAATATGGAAAACATCAAAGAGAGTATGGAAAATGATTTGTATTTCTAGACTATTGCTCCAACTCTCCAAAAAATATTTAAAAAATACTAATCAAGGGGCGCCTTTAGCTCAGTTGGTAGGGCGTCCCCCCCCTCCATGGGCCTCGGGCAGCAGCAGACCCGGGTTTGATTCCAGCCCGCGGTCGTTCTCTGCATGTCACTCCCCTCTCTGCCCCATTTCAACTCTGTCTCTACACTATCAATAAAGCATTAAAAAAAAAAACCAAAAAAAACATCTTAAAACAATCGGTTATCTTATCATAATTTTCTTTAATTTTTCTTAATTTGTTCACAATAAATAAACTAAAATAAATGAATCTCCCTTTTCTCCTCTTTCCAGGCTCTCGGATCTTCCACCCCCAAATCGGCTCCGTCCGTCCGCAGAAAGAGCCTCGCTGGCGGGAACACTTCGGTGGCCTCACGCCGCTCTCTGGTCCATTCCATCATTCAAGATATCGACGAGCAAGACGTACAAGATGGCAGCAAGGAAGAGGACACTTCAGATTCTAGGATTTCAAGTGAGACACGAGTCCATTTCTATTTCTTCTTTTTTTTTTTAACCTTTATTTCTACAGGTAAATCCCATTGAGACCGAAGACTCTTTTGCAAGGGAGACCTGTTTTCCTTTCCCACGTTACCATTCACACACACATTCATACACCGATAGCAGCAGGCTAACTTTCGACATTCACACGAGGCAAGGTGGGTGAAGTGTCTTGCCCAAGGACACAACAAATATGACACAGGTGGCAGGGCGGAGGATCGAACCTCCAAACCTTTGATCATCAACAGACCCGCTCTACCAACTGAGCCACAGTCGCCCCTATTAATCTCGTTTGGTTTGTTGTGTGTGAATATGCAGCTCCGGAAAAAATCAAGAGACCAGTCTGGATTTTTCTTAAATCTTCATCTCTACATAACTTATTGAAAAAAAAGCTCTTTGATGACAACATTTTTTTTGGAATTTGGTAGAAATGTTGTCAGTGGATTATAGAATAAAACCAAAATGTTCATTCTACTCAAACATATGCCTATGAATAGTAAAACGAGAGACACTGAACATTTGGAGTGGTCTCTTCATTTTTTCCAGAGCTGTATGAGTATGTATCTTTTTGTATATACATACAGCTGTGGAAAAAATGAGTATCGTGTGTATTCTGTTAAAGCACTTTGTGAACCATTGTTTTTAAAGGTGCTTATATAAACTAAAGATATCATTATTGACAAATTCCATTATTTGTTATTATTAAAGTTATTATTAATATGTAATTATTGATGATTATTGATTAAAATTATTATCATCATCATCATCGATCATTATTTTTTTTGATTATTCTTTAGTATTTAATTCAATTCAATTCAATTCAATGGAGCTTTATTGGCATGACTATTATTCAAACAGTCTGGCAAAGCAGAAGAATCGACTGACACTCACTGTTGCAATCTCTCTAACTGTCACAAATATGACTCTCTCTGAAACTATCTGTCACACTAACTATCTATCTATCTCTTCTGTCTTTCAATTCAATTCAATTCAATGAGCTTTATTGGCATGACTATTATTGCAAACAGTATTGACAAAGGATTACAGATAATAACAAAAGAGAACAGTCCTTCACAAATATTACTAAAAGAACATCCTGATATAACAACACATAGATATAACTATATCATATCGAGAATAACTACTTATTTATTTATTTGATTTGACTTACTACTGCGTATGTATTTTGTTAAAGCACTTTGTGAACCATTGTTTTTAAAGGTGCTTATATAAGCTGCGTACGCCCCCCAGCGCCTGAGTTGTGACACCTACCGTCCCATGAACCCTTAACCCATTCCTCTGTGCTTATCGACGTGTCTATTTGTCTGTGGCGTGTTGTTGCTTACTATGCCAAGGTGGTTTTTGTACTAATCACACACTCCTACCAAGGAGCTCGTGTGAGAGTAGCATTTTTTTTAACCTGTCTTCCCTGATGTTCTCTTTATCCTTTCTACTTTAAGGGGCGCAGCGCACGCTGCCGACTCTTCAGTGTATCCCCCCTGTCTCCCATGTTTGTTTATTGTCACTCAATGTCTCTTGGTGGGGTATAACTGTAAACAGATTATCGTTGTTTTGGTACAATGACAAAATAAACCATCTTGAAATCAAGATATTATTATTATTATTATTATTTCAGATGGAGATGGAGACGGCCATTCTAGTCTGGCAGCAGAAGAATCAGACGACATCATTGGTGCAACTAACGAGGAACTTGAGCTCGAGGAAACTACAGGTGAAACTCATATTATTATTATTTTTTTTTTTAAGATATTTTTTTGGCATTTTTAGGCTATACTGATAGTGTAGAGACAGAGTTGAAATGGGGCGGGTGGAGTGACATGCCCAAGGACACAACAACTGGAATCGACACGGGTCAGGCCAGGGGGGGGCGGGAATCGAACTCTAAGGGCGCCCCGAAACTCATATGATCATCACTAGTGCCGTCCCGACTCTACCACCTGAGACACCCGCTCGTCACCATTTCAAGCTTTGGTCGCAGCAGCCAATCAAACCAGAGGGAGGCGGGGTTTAGCCGGAGACTACTTCATGCCCGTCGTTACTGTGGCCTTCAGTGTGCGCATGTATTCACCACCAGCATGATATAGATATGATAACTTCTACATATTTGGTCCAAAACTTCATAATCAATCAAGGATGCACAGCTTCGTGCCGTGTGCAAGCCATATCCGGAAGCTCAGGCCGATCTGACTAACAGTGAGAGAGATATGCAAGTCACAGACAGACAGACAGACAGATACACACACACACACAGACAGACAGACGTTTCTTGATAGATAGATAGATAGATAGATAGATAGATAGATAGATAGATAGATAGATAGATAGATAGATAGATAGATAGATAGATAGATAGATAGATAGATAGATATCATGGAAAATGAATTGGAATTGAGGCAAGAATTCATGCAAAAGGAAAGGGGCCCAAACCAAGTCCTGAGTACATGTACATATGGATGATTATACTTTATAGAGGGCCGACATTTTTGTATTTAAAATCCATTTTTTATTGATTTCATGTGATATTAAAATTTTCAGAAATTTTGAATTTGGGGTTTTCATAAGCGGTGAGCCATAATAATCAAAATTATAACAAATAAAGGCTTGAGATATCTCACTTTGCATGTAATAATGAGTCTATATTATATATTAGTTTCACCTTTTTTAAGTTGAATTACTGAAATAAATTAACTTTTGCGCCATCGATATTCTAATCTTTCGAGTTTCACTTGTATATATATTGAATATCTTTATGAACTCACGTGTATCCCTGTGTGTGTGTGTGTGTGTGTGTGTGTGTGGTGGGGGGGGGTGGGTGTGTGTGTGTGTGTGTGTGTGTGTGTGTGTGTGTGTGTGTGTGTGTGTGTGTGTGTGTGTGTGTGTGTGTGGGTGTGTGTGTGGCACTGTGTCACTGGCCTGTGTCTGTGTGTGTGTGTGTGTGTGTGTCTGTGTCTGTGTCTGTGTCTGTGTGTGTGTTTCACCTGGTACAGAAACAACCGGAGAGACGATAAACACGGAGGAAGAGTTGGAGGACACAGAAGAAATGACCAACAACAACAGCAGTTTGGATGAGGAATCTACCGGAGATCCCGAGCTAGCTTCATCGGAGGCAATGGACCAATGCACAGCTAGCGAGGTCAAGCTAAGTGAGGTCAAGCTAAGTGAGGTCAAGCTAAGTGAGGTCAAAGAGAGTGATGTCATCGGACAGGAGGGGGAAATCGAGGGCTACGATTGGCTGGTGAGCAAAGGCAGGGAGAGCTACAGCGAGGGGAAGTTGGACGAAGCTTTGGGATTGTTCCTGAGAGCCATAGATATAAAACCCGGAGACCCTGAAGTCCAACTCTTGACCATTCAACTGTACAGGCAACTCAGTCAGAAGAGATAGGTGTGTGTGTGTGTGTGTGTGTGTGTGTGTGTGTGTGTGTGTGTGTGTGTGTGTGTGTGTGTGTGTGTGTGTGTGTGTGTGTGTGTGTGTGTGTGTGTGTGTGTGTGTGTGTGTGTGTGTGTGTCCGTCTCCAACTCAGACCATCCAACTTTTACGCTCAGCTTAAGTCAGAGGACTTAACAGCTGTTCTGGGCAATAATCAAACACGGAAACTAGTAAAACTGGTAAAGACTTAAAGGTGCAGTTAGTGAGTAGTCAGTGAGTATCTCCTGACAAGTGACAATCCGCTTCCCAGTGTGTATTCTTAGATATAAATTGGTCCTGATACTTTATGGCTGTAGCACTGAGCTCAAAACCCATTTGTTGCACTGCTAAAAATGCTAGTAAGTATTCACTAAAACAGTAAGGAATATTTGAAACTTTTCCATGTCCCTCCCCATTGAATATTTTATTGAAAAATTCGCCCAAAATTATGTAGGAAAAAAAAAGTACAGTTTTTCCAAACTAATTGTTGTAGTAAATTAAAGCCCTACTTCACCTTAAAGGCCTACTTCACCTTAAAGGCCTACTTCACCTTAAAGGCCTACTTCACCTTAAAGGCCTACTTCACCTTAAAGGCCTACTTCACCTTAAAGGCCTACTTCACCTTAAAGGCCTACTTCACCTTAAAGGCCTACTTCACCGGTTTGAATATGTGTATTGAATTCTGAGATCCTATGTAGTATAAATGTGCAAAAAAATTGAAATCGGTTCATCCTAGCCTGAGAAAAGGCAGAAAGAGTGTTTTTTTTTTTTAACCCTATATTTCTCTTTCTGTGATGTCACGAGAAATATAGGGTTAAAAAAAACACTCTTTCTGCCTTTTCTCAGGCTAGGATGAACCGATTTCAATTTTTTTTGCACATTTATACTACATAGGATCTCAGAATTCAATACACCTTCATATTCAAACCGGTGAAGTAGGACTTTAACAATGATTGATAAATGGAGATGTGAAATGTGTGGAGAGATTTTTGAAGCGCTGTCGTGTATCGGACTGAAGATGTCTGAAAGATTTTCACTTTGGTGTTTGTGTCTTTTATGACTTTGATCTTATTGATTCCGGAATGTCATGTTCATATTCTTTTTTTTTTTTTTTTTTTTTTTTTTTTTTTTCTGATTTCTATCTTTCCAACTTTGCAGCAATTTTGAACTTTCAAGTTTATTCTCGACATTTCAGCTGGTTATTTTTGCTTTCCTCACTCTTGTAAAATTTTTTTATATATATATATATATAAAACCTCTTTCTTAAACAGACCTTTTTGCTTAAAGGAATACTTCACCCATACGGAACCAGCGTTCTATCATTATAAAATCACTATCATAATATAATGAATGAGGTTTTTCTTCCCTCAGTCTTCCCTTGGCCCAGCTGTCCTGTTAATCCTGACCCTTACTGTGATGTCACAAGAAGGAAACTGTAGGGTTAGACAGTGAGACCATAAAACACTCTTTCTGCCTTTTCTCAGGCACTTTTGCAAAAAAAAAAAAAAAACTACAACTTGTAATTTAAATATATGTCTGTAAGGTTTAAGGTAACTCTTGATGCCCGAATAATTGCACAGAATACAGTTTAAAGCAGTGAAAGTGGCACAGTTTAGTTAGGTGTCACTTAAGTTACATAAATGCCTTTTTCGTGTGTCATTGTATTATGTATTTTTTCATGTTGTGCATTTACAGAAATGTCAGTAAAATATAGCAGCAGTTGTTAAAGTTGTTTGTTCTGCTTTTAAAGGGGCACTGTGTAATATGACATCATCAAAAAAGTTCTTTCTAGAATGCAACGCTCCCTGGGTAACCCCACCCCTTTTGAATAATAACAGAAGCTACAGTGGCCTTCAAGGACAAGAACAATTCTAAATTCTAAACAATGCACCTGATGACATTCCAAAAACATGGCTCCCTCCATAAGACTTGCCCGCTCAATGTACAAAATGTAATATTAATATTTGTAATTCTCCGCTCGGGAGGATATTTCAGATTATTGGCATAGGTGATTTTTATGAATGAGGATATTGATTTTAGCTAATGAATTAAAATGTTACACAGTGTCCCTTTAAGTGCCGATGTCGGATATTTGAACTGCAATTGATAAATGTTTAGTTTAAATGTAGTTTTGGGGGAATTTGTTTATTTCTCATCCATTATGAACAAAATAATCTAGTGACGTGTAACTATTGTCTATATTGTATTTTACTGAAAAAGTTCACATTAAAATTTCCTAGTAAAATTAATTGTTTTATTTGAATTTCTGTGAGTTTCTGTTGGTCTGCGTTGACATGAAGTTGCTTTCTGTATCAGAAAACACGATGTACATATCTTAAAAATGCATTTTCAGCATGTTTTTTAGAAGAAAATGTCTCATAAATCAGACACTAAACAACATATGAGCAAATCCTTCTGTATTAACCT
The DNA here is from genome assembly GCA_026929865.2 of Hyperoplus lanceolatus. Taxonomy (NCBI): domain Eukaryota; kingdom Metazoa; phylum Chordata; class Actinopteri; order Uranoscopiformes; family Ammodytidae; genus Hyperoplus; species Hyperoplus lanceolatus. The sequence continues at coordinate 36,411,493 of CM049397.1, forward strand.
TCAGAATAGTGCTGAGAATGATTATGGAAAGTTTAGTTGATGTAAGGGCTTTAGAAGTTGAGATTTTTGGGTTCAGAGTATTGAGGAAAAAAAAAAGCTAATGTTGAGATAATGTCTGTTTAAAGATGGTTGTATAGGAGAAATATACAGACGCAAACAGACAAGGTTTAGTCAAATAAACACCTGAATGTACATGTTGGACCTTTGATTTATACTAGTATGAAAGAAGACATGTTATGGATAGATAAATAGACATTTGATTTTAAAATAAATATATATTTTTGCTTAAACTCATATTTTATTAAAAGAAGTTCCAATTTTCCAGTGACACCTGAACGCACCATAGTCTTTTTTATGGGATAATTTTTCACCCAATCAGCGATAACGGTTACAATCTCTCCTCTCTGATTGGATTAAAAAAAAGGCTCAGAATTATAGGCCGTTGGCATGTTTGGATGAAGGTTAAAATTTGAGTTGAAAATGTTAACTTTCGTCTTACTCCGTTAAATTACACAGTTGTTCATGAGCGCGATGAGGGTTAGGTCACTCACTGTACAGACCGTTAGGAGGCGCATGCGCAGATTAGAGGAGATTTTAGTTCAATGACGTCAACACAGACGAACAGTCAATCACAACCGGTTTGATTTCAAAATAAAAGACCCACGTGTTGAATCAACTGTACGCAAATACAAACTTCCGCCCTCT
>CM049397.1:36424697-36427197 GCA_026929865.2 Hyperoplus lanceolatus
GTAAAGTGAATAACCTCGCGTCTCATTTCCAATAACATGTTTTTTCACTTTGCTGTTTTTCTAATGTTTTGTTTTCTGATTTTAAACATTATTCGTGGGAATTTGTTTTTCTTTATTAGACAGTGTGTAGAGACAGAGATGAAATGTGTCAGAGAGGGGAATGACATGCAGAGAACGACCCGGGCTGGATTCTAACCCGGGTCTGCTGTGAAGAGGACAGACAGACAGACAGATAGAGAGGCAGATAGAGAGGCAGACAGACAGACAGACAGACAGACAGACAGACAGACAGACAGACAGACAGAGAGGGGAATGACATGCAGAGAACGACCCGGGCTGGATTCTAACCCGGGTCTGCTGTGAAGAGGACTGAGACTCTATGCTCTACACACACACTCACTCACTCACACACACACACACACACACACACACACACACACACACACACACCATAGTTAACGTGACATAAACCGGGAAATTCTCTGAGATTGATGTCGTACCAGAGAAACTTGAAACACTTGAAGTTGTTTTTAGTGTGTGGACATCTGTTAATGTTAAAGGTTTTATCACCTTATTAAGAGGTGGATGTCTGTCTACACACACACACACACACACACACACACACACACACACACACACACACACACACACACACACACACACACACACACACACACACACACACACACACACACACACACACACACACACACACACACACACACACGTCTGTCTCTCCAATGAACAGATGTGTACCTCCACTAAAAACATGTTGTTAAGGCTCTGTGAAACCCCATAGAGTCTCAGTCCTCTTCACAGCAGACCCGGGTTAGAATCCAGCCCGGGTCGTTCTCTGCATGTCATTCCCCCCTCCATATGAAAACAAACGGGGATGCGACGGATATAAAAGCAAGAGGCAAGATCAAGGCGCAATGTTATGATGAAATAAGAGAGTAAAGTATGTCCCAATAGTATGCCTACTGCATCCTAACTAGATTATTTTTATCGTCGGATGTAGTATGTAGAATAGAGAAAAGAAAGAGTAGGAGATTTTTCTTTATTATTGTTTTGGGCGACTGTGTCTCAGGTGGTAGAGCGTGTTGGCCAGTGAATGAAGGGTTGACGGTTTGATCCCCGCCCCTGCCACCTGTGTCATGGTTGTTGTGTCCTTGGGCAAGACACTTCACCCACCTTGCCTCGTGTGAACGTGTATGACTGCTGTATGTTTGAGGTGGTGGTCTGAGGGGCCGTAGACGCTGAATGGCAGCCACGCTTCCACCACCGGTATGACTGTGTGAATGAATGGAACCTGGAACCCTGTAAAGAGCTTTGAGGGCCTAAATCCAATCCAATATTAAATGTGTTTTTTTTTTTTTTTTAAGATATTTCTTTGGCATTTTTATGCTTTATTGATAGTGTAGAGACAGAGTTGAAATGGGGCAGAGAGGGGAGTGACATGCAGAGATCGACCGCGGGCTGGAATCGAACCCGGGTCTGCTGCTGGTCGAGGCACATGGGGGGGGGGACGCCCTACCAACTGAGCTAAAGGCCCATGGGGGGGACGCCCTACCAACTGAGCTAAGGGCCCCCCCCATTAAATGTGTTTTTAATCAGAATGTTACTGGATATGAGGCTGACATTTTGTTTTTGTCTGCAGGTTTCCTACGTCGTCTCTGTGAATGGAAGTGATCGTGTGATTCATCTGGAGAGGAATGAGTGAGTCAAACTACACACACACACACACACACACACACACACACACACACACACACACACACACACACACACACACACACACACGCACAGGATATTGCACAAGTGATGAAGCGATAGTGTCAATATAGAAGAAGCGGAAGGCTGATGATCATATTCAAGCCGATAAAGACTTCTCTTTCTCAGCGTGGGATCATGTCTGTGTTTATTTCTCACTAGGGTTCAGAACCATTAAACCTGCAGTGTGTAGAATTTTGGGTTTTATTTCCTAGCAGATTTTGTAGAAAGTAATTATAATATCCATAAGTACATTTCATTTAGTGCATAATAGCTGAACAAAAAGTTTTAAATTATTTTTTTTCCCCTTAGAAAGGGTCTCATATATGTCCATATTTCTGCATATTTTGGACCAAGGCCTAGTGCCGCCATCTTGAAAGTGTCATAGTTGGAATGTCATCAGGTGCATTGTTTAAAATTTAGAATTGTTCTTGTCCTTGAAGGCCACTGTAGCTTCTGTTATTATTCTAAAGGGTTGGAGTTACCCAGGGAGCGTTGCATTCTAGAACTTTGTAGAACTTTCTTGATGATGTCATATTACACACTGCACCTTTAAATGATTAAGTGATACTTGGTGTAATTTCACAAAGAAGATGATTTAGAATTAAATCCATTAGCAATTAAAAGTACAGTGTGTGAAGGGACTTGGCATATTTCATAATAGACTAGGTCGAAATGGAATCTAATAATAATAAAAGTAAGTGTAACCCTAGGGTACACAATTTTACTT
>CM049397.1:36432197-36437197 GCA_026929865.2 Hyperoplus lanceolatus
ACTTACTTGGGAAAAAATGCTGATTGAACAAAAGTAAAACACAACGTCAGCAAAAACTGTTTCAACTGTTTATCTTCTCTTTCTGCATGTCATTACCCTCTCTGACCCATTTCAACACACACACACACACACACACACACACACACACACACACACACACACTCACTCACTCACTCACTCACTCACTCACTCACTCACTCACTCACTCACTCACTCACTCCATCTCTCTAAGCGGTTTATTTATGTTAAATCGCTCTTTATTCACACAGTGATCACTTACATAATGTGCGCGTTTCATTAAGCCGATCTCTCAGTATCCCGAAATGTTTATCCAATCAGAAGAGAGAACGCTACAAACCGACACCCGTCTCACTCATATATATTATATACACTCCATGGTCTCACTGCCGGTGCACGCCAGAGCAACAGATGGGTGAATGTTTATGCGCCTACAATGGCGGAGCAGGTAAAAAGATATTTTTTGGGCATTTTTATGCTTTATTTGATGGTGCAGAGAGACAGAGGTTGCGTTCCGAATCGCATACTTTCTACTATATAGTATGTAGAAAAAAGATTTAGGATGTCCCGATTCTTGTGGCCAGATTTAGGATGGTTAGAAGTACCCGGATGTCCTACTTCATGCGGCCAAGATTGTTAGTGTTGAAAAGTGCATCCTATTTGGGCGATTCTGACCCACAATCCAGTGCGCACGTGAAGTGACGTAACATCAACGAAGCCTCCATATGAAAACAAACGGGGATGCGACGGATATAAAAGCAAGAGGCAAGATCAAGGCGCAATGTTATGATGAAATAGGAGAGAAAAGTATGTCCCAATAGTATGCCTACTGCATCCTAACTAGATTCTTTTTATCGTCGGATGTAGTATGTAGAATAGAAAAAAGAAGGAGTATGCGATTCGGAACGCAACCAGAGTTGAAATGGGGCAGAGAGGGGAGTGACATGCAGAGAACGACCGCGGGCTGGAATCGAACCCGGGTCTGCTGCTGGGCCCGAGAGGGCGACGCCCTACCGACTGAGCTAAAGGCGCCCCGTGTTTTGATGGTTTTTATCATGTTTTATCACACTTATGGATCTGAGATGATGCTAGATAACTTGCTGCTTGAAGACCGCAGTGCATTAATGTGGTGACGTAGGGACGAGGGGGGGGACCGCTAACTGCAGTAACTGACAGGAAGTTAGCTAAAAGAACCATTCCGCTTACTGAACCTTTAACATATAGTCTAGAGTCTGTAAAAATGGAAATCAAGAGGCCCACCATAGCTAGCAACATGACAAATGCTCCTCTTGCCCTCTGCTGGTGATTTTGAGTATCTGTTGTACTATGAATTTACTGTGTGTGTGTGTGTGTGTGTCTGTCTGTCTTTGTGTGTGTGTGTGTGTGTGTGTGTGTGTGTGTGTGTGTGTGTGTGTGTGTCTCTGTGTGTGTGTTTGTGTGTGTGTGTGTCTGTTTGTCTGTCTGTCTGTCTGTCTGTGTGTCTGTGTGTGTGTGTCTGTGTGTGTGTGTGTGTGTGTGTGTGTCTGTTAGTGTGTGTGTGTGTGTGTGTGTGTGTCTGTGTGACTGTGTGTGTGTGTGTGTGTGTGTGTGTGTGTGTGTGTTACAGAGTCACTGTCACTATAAAGGCTTCGTTCAGGACATGGAGGGTTCTGCTGTCGCTATGAGCATCTGCAACGGCCTCAGGTAACACACACACACACACACACACACACTGTTTATACAACACACACACACACACACACATTGTATTTAACACACACACACACACACACACACACACACACACACACAAACATAAAGTATACGCACACACACTAACACAATGTACAAACACTCACCCACTCACACACTGTACATAGGCAAACAAAGGCACACACACACGCACACGCACACACACACACACACACACACACACACACACACACACACACACACACACACACACACACACACACACACACACACTCCCGTCTCTCTCAAGGACAAAGTTATATTTCTATTAATATTCCTCTCACAGATGGCTCAGGGTGAGTGTGTGTGTGTCACCCTGCTGCTTCGGTCTGTGTGAAATCCACACACACACCACCACACACACACACACACACACACACACACACACACACACACACACACACACACACACCACACACACACAAAACTGGCTTAATTAATTATTTGGCAACACACACTCTCTGTGTGACACCAATAAAGCAAAATAAATTCGCTAGCTGACTGAGAAATGTTCTGCCGACATTCACCTTGTGCATCGCTCTGATTGGTTGTAGTGCTATCCAATCACGTGCAGTGGTATTTGAAATGCACGAGTAGAAGCCGCCCCTTGAGTTGGAAAGGACTATTGATCGTGGCCAGACCCTCTATTGTTCTAGATATCTGAGCTATGGGTAGAATTAACTTCTTAAACCTGCAGTGTGTAGAATTTTGGGTTTATTTGTAGAAAGTAATTATAATATCCATAAGTACGTTTAATTTAGTGCATAATAGCTGAAAAAAACGTTTGGAATTATTTATTTTTCCCTTAGAAGGGGTCTCATATACAGTATCTCACAAAAGTGAGTACACCCCTCACATTTCTTCACATTTTTCATTATATCTTTCCATGCGACAACACTGAATAAATGACACTTTGATACAATGTAAAGTAGTCAGTGTACAGCTTGTATAACAGTGTAAATTTACTGTCCCCTCAAAATAACTCGACACACAGCCATTAATGTCTAAACTGCTGGCAACAAAAGTGAGTACACCCCTTAGAAAAGATGTCCAAATTGGGCCCAAAGTGTCAATATTTTGTTTTGCCATCATTATTTTCTAGCACTGCCTTAACCCTCTTGGGCATGTAGTTCACTAGAGCTTCACAGGTTGCCACTGGAACCCTCTTCTACCCATTCATGACGACATCAAGGAGCTGGTGGATATTAGAGTCCTTGCGCTCCTCCATCTCCCGTTTGAGGATGCCCCAAAGATGCTCAATAGGGTTTAAGACTGGAGACATGCTTGGCCAGTCCATAACCTTTACCCTCAGCTTCTTTAGCAAGCCAGTGGTCGTTCGGAGGTGTGTTTGGGGTCGTTATCATGTTGCAGTACTGCCCTGCGGCCCAGTTTATGAAGGGAGGGGATCATGCTCTGCTTCAGTATGTCACAGTACATGTTAGAATTCAATGAACTGTAGATCCCCAGTGCTGGCAGCACTCATGCAGCCCCAGACCATGACACTCCAACCACCATGCTTGACTATAGGCAAGACACACTTGTCTTTGTACTCCTCACCTGGTTGCCGCTCCACACTCTTAACACCATCTGAACCAAATAAATGTATCTTGGTCTCATCAGACCACAGGACATGGTTGCAGTAATCCATGTCCGTAGTCTGTTTGTCTTCAGCAAACTTTTTGTGGGGTTTCTTGTGCATCATCTTTAGAATAGGCTTCCTTCTGGGACGACAGCCATGCAGACCAGTATGATGCAGAGTGCGGCGTATGGTCTGAGCACTGACAGGTTGACCCCCCACCCCTTCAAGCCCTTCAGCAATGCTGGCAGCACTCATACGTCTATTTTCCAAAGCCAACCTCTGTGTACGACGCTGACCACGTGCACTCAACCTTCGTAAACTGGGCCGCAGGGTGGTATTGCAACATGATAACGACCCCAAACACACCTCCAAGACGACCAGTGGCTTGCTAAAAAAGCTGAGGGTAAAGGTTATGGCCTGGCCAAACATGTCTCCAGACCTAAACCCTATTGAGCATCTTTGGGGCATCCTCAAACAGAAGGTGGAGGAGCGCAAGGTCTTTAATATCCACCAGCTCTGTGATGCTGTCATAAATGGGTGGAAGAGGGTTCCAGTTGCAACCTGTGAAGCTCTAGTGAACTACATTCCCAAGAGGGTTAAGGCAGTGCTAGAAAATAATGATGGCAAAGCAAAATATTGACACTTTGGGCCCAATTTGTAAAATTTTTCTAAGGGGTGTACTCACTTTTGTTGCCAGCAGTTTAGACATTAATGGCTGTGTGTCGAGTTATTTTGAGGGGACAGTAAATTTACACTGTTATACAAGCTGTACACTGACTACTTTACATTGTATCAAAGTGTCATTTCTTCAGTGTTGTCCCATGGAAAGATATAAAGAAAAATGTGAAGAAATGTGAGGGGTGTACTCACTTTTGTGAGATACTGTATGTCCATATTTCTGCATATCTTGGACCAAGGCCTAGTGCCGCCATCTTGAAAGTGTCATAGTTGGAATGTCATAGAATTTAGAATTGTTCTTGTCCTTGAAGGCCACTGTAGCTTCTGTTATTATTCTAAAGGGGTGGGGTTACCCAGGGAGCGTTGCATTCTAGAACTTTGTAGAACTTTCTTGATGATGTCATATTACACACTGCACCTTTAAATATCGTGTGAGTGTGGACATGGCCTAAGGTGGATACATTCGACCTGTGACATTTCACTCTGACCGAAAAAAAAAAAACAGCTTAAATTATTGAATTTTTTTTGTGCTTCCACCATAAGGATTTACATTACATTCAAATAAATAAAAATGTAACAGTTATACCTTGATGTACAGGTTAGTAAATACTATCCCAGGACGGTTTCTAGCCCACGTTAAACATTAGACATCCACCATTAAAGGTGCAGTGTGTAATAAGACATCATCTAGAAAGTTCTAGAAAGTTCTAGAATGCAACGCTCCCTGGGTAACCCCAACCCTTTGAATAATAACAGAAGCTACAGTGGCCTTCAAGGACAAACAATGCACCTGATGACATTCCAACTATGACACTTTCAAGATGGCGGCACTAGGCCTTGGTCCAAAATATGCAGAAATATGGGCATATATGAGACCCTTTCTAAGGGAAAAAATAATAATTCAAAAAATAAATTCAGCTATTATGCACTAAATTAAATGTACTTATGGATATTATAATTATTTTCTACAAAATCTGCTAGGAAATAAAACCCA
>CM049397.1:36459697-36462197 GCA_026929865.2 Hyperoplus lanceolatus
GTGTGAATGGGTGAATGTGTGTGTGAATGGGTGAATGGGTGTGTGAATGGGTGAATGTGTGTGTGAATGGGTGAATGTGTGTGTGAATGGGTGAATGTGTGTGTGAATGGGTGAATGTGTGTGTGAATGGGTGAATGTGTGTGTGAATGGGTGAATGTGTGTGTGAATGGGTGAATGTGTACAAAACAATGTAAAGCGCTTTGGGTCTGTGAAAAACCAGGGAAAAGAGCTATATAAGTAATGAACATATTTCCTAGGATATTTATATTAAATCAAATAACTAATAACCTACCCTGTGTTCCAATCCCCATACTTCCCTACTATTCAGTACGCCAGAAAAAGATTTAGGATGTCCCAATACATGCACGTCAATAGTAGTATGCTGAAAGTACATAAATGCCCCCACTAACTCCAATAGCATTTTGGAGTATTCGTCTTTATTCTTGACATTTCTCGACAAAATGAAAAAAAAATCTTCGTTATCTGATTTTTTTTCTCTCCTGTCTGTGGCCCTAAAAATCTTCTGTACTTTAGTATGTAGTGTAGTAAAAAGACTAAAACTCTTCTGTACTTTAGTATGTAGTGTAGTAAAAAGACTAAAACTCTTCTGTACTTTAGTATGTAGTGTAGTAAAAAGAATAAAACTCTTCTGTACTTTAGTATGTAGTGTAGTAAAAAGAATAAAACTCTTCTGTACTTTAGTATGTAGTGTAGTAAAAAGAAAGAGTATGTGATTTGGAAGGCAGGGCTATTGACACACATCATAGAGGAAAAGTTGAGGGCAGAAATAAGAGGATGTGATTGGCTGTTGCAGGTCATGTGGTCTCCTCTGAGCTTTGACCTTTGACCTGCAACATTCTGAAGGTTCAACCAGAGTTTAAAACAGACACAGACTGACTCAGCTGTTGTTTCTATTAATAATCTGAGTGACAGCTGTGTTCAAACGCCCCTGTAACTATCTGTCTGTCTGTCTGTCTGTCTGTCTGTCTGTCTGTCTGTCTATCTATCTATCTATCTATCTATCTATCTATCTATCTATCTATCTATCTATCTATCTATCTATCTATCTATCTATCTATCTATCTATCTATCTATCTATCTATCTATCTATCTATCTATTCTCCCACAAAGGGAAAAGGGTTAGCAAGGGAGCGTTGACATCTACAACCTCACCACTAGATGATGCTAAATACTCCTATTTTATATAAATGGATTTGTTTAGGAAGCGAGTGAAAGAGATAGATAGATAGATAGATAGATAGATAGATAGATAGATAGATAGATAGATAGATAGATAGATAGATAGATAGATAGATAGATAGATAGATAGATAGATAGATAGATAGATAGATAGATAGATAGATAGATAGATAGATAGATAGATAGATAGATAGATAGATAGATAGATAGATGGATGGATGGACGGACGGACGGACGGACAGACAGATGGAATTTGTTTATAAATATTCCGATATTACACACTGCACCTTTAAAAGAAATAGAAAAATTAAACAAAACTCTCTGACATCACTTCCTGTCTTTAGGGCGGATGGCGCGGCTTCAACCAATCAGAGCAGAGGACCGCCTCCACCTGTAACCAGGGGCAACCCCAACAACATAGTGAGAGACGGGGTGAGTCAGGACTGTGTGTGTGTGAGAGAGTGTGTGTGTGTGTGGGTGTGTGTGTGTGTAATTCAGAAACTAAAACAATCATTATTTCCTCCTGTCATCAGCTGTTTAATTATATCATAACATCATATCATTAAAAAATTCATGTGTGTGTGTGTGTGTGTGTGTGTGTGTGTCTGTCTGTCTGTCTGTCTGTCTGTCTGTCTTACTGACTCACTCATATAACACCATTATCTGCTCTCTCTCCACAAACGAAGCACAACGCTCAACTACTGCCACCGCAGGAGGTAAAACACTCGCTGTGTGTGTGTGTGTGTGTGTGTGTGTGTGTGTGTGTGTGTGCGTGCTTCTGTGTGTGTGTGTGTGTGTGTGTGTGTGTGTGCGTGCTTCTGTGTGTGTGTGTGTGTGTGTGTGTGTGTGTGTGTGTGTGTGTGTGTGTGTGTGTGTGTGTGTGTGTGTGTGTGTGTGTGCGTGCTTCTGTGTGTGTGTGTGTGTGTGTGTGCGTGCTTCTGTGTGTGTGTGTGTGTGTGTGTGTGTGTGTGTGTGTGTGTGTGTGTGTGTGTGTGTGTGTGTGCTTGTGTGTGTGTGTGTGTGTGTGTGTGTGTGTGTGTGTGTGTGTGTGTGTGTGTGTGCGTGCTTCTGTGTGTGTGTGTGTGTGTGTGTGCGTGCTTCTGTGTGTGTGTGTGTGTGTGTGTGTGTGTGTGTGTGTGTGTGTGTGTGCGTGCTTCTGTGTGTGTGTGTGTGTGTGCGTGCTTCTGTGTGTGTGTGTGTGTGTGTGTTGTGTGCTCACTGCTTTTTATAAACGTTTTCGATTTGATACATTTTCCAGTGAATAATTAAAGTGTTTTCTTTCAGTACTAATGAATATAGC
>CM049397.1:36472197-36479697 GCA_026929865.2 Hyperoplus lanceolatus
ACAGCTTCACTTCCTGGTTCGGGAGCAGCAAGGCCTATGAACAGCTCCAGCTCAACAGGATAGTGAAGACGGCCAGCAGGATCCTTGGTGTCCCTCTCCCTCTGCTGATGGTGGCCTACCAGCAACGCTGCACCTGCAGAGCCACAGCCATCATAAAGGACATTCACCACCCCTCACACAGCCTGTTCTCCCTCCTGCCATCAGGGAGGAGATACAGGAGCATTCCCTGCAGATCCAGCAGGATGCTGAGCAGCTTTTTTCCACAGGCTGTAAGGCGCCTGAATGGACTATACACCCTCCCCCTCCCCCTCCCCCTACCCCTCCTTCTCTCTCTCCCTCTCCCCCTCCCCCTCCCCCTCACACACACACATAGAGACAGTGCATGGAATAGGCCACGCCCATGGCCACGCCCATCGTGGGGGAAAACATTGAACAGCGCTCTATCCACTTTGTATTGAAGGAGACCTGTCTTCTGCAAACAAACGCAATTAAAATGTAATCAAACATCCATTTAAGAAAAAAACGTTACTTTCTTGAAAGCCACGACTCTTGTTTGTCTATATGAGCTGTTTTTGTGAAACATAATTGAGTAGTTTTCAATATTGAGGTGTTTTTGTCCGGTCGGACCGGGTCGGACCCATCGTGGGGGAAACCGTTGAAAACCGTTCCATTCACTTTGTATTGAAGGAGACCTGTCTTCTGCAAACAAACTTAATTAAAACGTAATCGAACATCCATTTAACAAAAAACCGTTACTTATGACTCTTGTCTGTCCATACGAGCTGTTTTTGTGAAAAATTATTGAGTAATTTTCAATATTGAGGTGTTTTTTCCCGTCCGTGAGGGTTAGCCTATGGTTAGCCTACAGCAGAAGGCTAACATTAGCCTAGCATTCAGCATACATTAGTTAAGAGTTTTGTCTCGATATTGAAAATTACTCAATACTTTTTCACCAAAACAGCTCGTATAGACAGACAAGAGTCGTGGCTTTAAAGAAAGTAACGTGTATTTGTGAAAGCCATGTCCTATTACGTTTTTATTAAGTTTGTTTGCCGAATACGGGTGTCATTCAATATAAAGTGGATGTAGCGCTGTGTATTGTTTTCCCCCACGATGGGCGTGGCCTCAGATTATGACGCGCCATGCACTGTCTCTATACCACAATAACCACTGTATGAACTAGTGAGAAACGGCATTTCGTTTCATTTTCTGTATGGAAGTCCAGTCTGTTGAAATGACAATAAAATTAATCTTGAATCTTGAGTTTTGAATCGTGTGGAGAAGGACTGATAGCTGATTGGACATTTGTGCAGAGGATGTTTCAAAAAGGCGCATCAGGCCAGAGGTTCATGATCATTCAAATGATTGTATTGTATTGTCCATGCTTTGAGATATTAAATTATTTTAATTACAATCCTAAAAATCATAAATATATTATAATTTTAATGTAAAAATCCACGAGTTTAGATAAAAATAATAAAATATATATTAAAGGGACACTGTGTAACATTTAAAGTAATGTATTAGCTACAATCAATATCCTCATTCATAAATATGTCCTCATTGGTGTGAAATCACCTCTGACAATAATCTGAATTATCCTCCCGAGCGGAGAATTATAAATATTAATATTACATTTTGTACATTGAGCAGGCAAGTCTTATGGAGGAATCCATGTTGGTTGGAATGTCATCAGGTGCATTGTTTAGAATTTAGAATTGTTCTTGTCCTTGAAGGCCACTGTAGCTTCTGTTATTATTCTAAAGGGGTGGGGTTACCCAGGGAGCGTTGCATTCTAGAACTTTGTAGAACTTTCTTGATGATGTCATATTACACACTGCACCTTTAATATATATAAAACATAAAATAAATAAAAAATATATTTAAAAATGAAAATTAAATTAAAATATGTATATACGTATACATATATATTGATACACATACCTATATATACTTATTACTTACTTATTTTAATTTGAAATACTTTTTTATGCTTATATACTGTATATAAAACTCTATCTTTGCTTTTATTTTGGTAATTCATCCCCTCCCAAACTCTCTTCTGTCTTTACGTCATGACGTCAAGGCTTACGCAAAGGCCTCCGTCCGTCCGTCCGTCCCACGCTCCCTCCGCGCCCCAGCGAGCTGTCATTATTTGTCCGCTCTAAGCGAAGGGCATCCGGGATACCAGCCGAGAGGGAAGCCGCTAAAAAAGACGTGTCTGGAGGTCAGTTAATGTAACTAGGGCCTTTATAACGACGTCATAGAGTTTATTAAATGATCTGTGTCGCTAAAAATGCAGACGTTGGTTTCAGTTGGTAGAAAATCTGGTGGAATTTAGGGACATAAAACCTGTTGTAGCATGTTAGCCGCGTGCTATCTCGGTCACCCGTTTACACAGCTAACATTAGAAATCCTAAATGCTTCACAAAGTAGGGGATACATGCCGATATTAACGTTAAAGTTGGCTTCATAGCAACAGTCTAAGTTAACTCGATTAACACCCAAGCGGAGGTATTTCACTGTGTTTTGATTAACCACCATGGATTTTTTTTCGGGAACTCATGACTCGTGAAAGGACAAAGTGAATGACAGCTGGCTCGACCAATAGGAGAGCAGGGTTTCTCTCGGGCAGCCAATCACGAGGCTCGATAGGCATGTGGTGGTGGGTTGAGTGGGAGCCCCAGCAAGGTCACAACACAGCCGGAAAAACTGACGCTAAATCGGGGCACGTTAACCACGAACAGAGGGGTCTTGGTTCTCACTCACATGAGACAAGAAAGCTTACATGTTATTTGTTTGAATTAAAGTCTAATGGACGTGTTTAGGAACTTTTACGGCCGGCTTTCGTGTCAGTTTTCGGGTTATGTATCAGGAAAATTAGGCTATACGATTGTGATATAGTAACATTCACTACATAAACGTATTTATTGGCTAGATGTCCTACCATTATCCTGCCGCTTTATTAAGAAAACCTGGCTGAAAACTGAATTCTGAAACGAAAGACCTCCTGTGATGTCCAGTAAATAAGTGTGTGAGTTTTTTGGGCTATGAATGACTTTAAACTCATGATTTGAAATTCTGTGCGTCTGTGATTCAGGAAAAGTCAACAAGCCTGACCCAGCCTCTTAAGAGACTCAGCGTGCTTCACTATACTGTCTAAGTCAATGCTAACAACTTTTTCTATTTAACATTATGACCTATTCCACCCTGTTAAATAGCCTTTTAAATAGTTTTTTAATAGAATATATGTGTATTGCCTATTTGCACAGGTACAGGACCGTTCAGGTACATTGTGTGTGTGTGTGTGTGTGTGTGTGTGTGTGTGTGTGTGTGTGTGTGTGTGTGTGTGTGTGTGTGTACACCACTCACTTAAAACTATCATTTGTGCCAGTAGTAGTGGTCTACCAGGCCCAGTACAATCAAAAATGTTGAACTGTCTGTCTACTTAATGACTGTTTACTGTCACTTGCTTGTTCTTAATGTTAACAGGTTATGATTTACATTTTGAATTCATGTTGACGCTTTTGTTACTATTATTATGTTGTTCCTGGGTGAGCGTATACCCATGACAAAGGCATTAAGAAAAACTATATAAAAATAGCATTCTCGGGGCGCTCCGGTGGTGTAGTGGATAGAGTGTGTACCATATTGGCTCCGGCCTTCGTTGCGGTGGTCGCGGGTTCAAATCCGACCTGTGGACCTTTACTGCAGGTCATCTCTCTCTCTCTCTCTCTCTCTCTCTCTCTCTCTCTCTCTCTCTCTCTCTCTCTCTCTGTACTGTCTAATAAAAGCTTGAAAATGCCAAAAAATTATCTTAAAAAAAAAAAAAAAAGCATTGTTTATTTGCACTGATGGTCTCGTTTGCTGTTACATGTGTCATTAATAATCGTGTGTGTGTCTGTGTGTGTGTGTGTGTGTGTGTGTGTGTGTGTGTGTGTGTGTGTGAGTGACAGACAGTGTCAGAAAGCTGTAGTGTTTTTAGAACTCCAGCTATTGACAACAAGCATGCTTCAGAATCGCTGACGCCGTCTTTAAATTCAGACTACCATGATAAGACAATCCTTCATCTGTCGCACATTTTCAGGTTCTGTTGCTGCTGTAACCTCACTCACTCACTCACTCACTCACTCACTCACTCACTCACTCACTCACTCACTCACTCACTCACTCACTCACTCACTCACTCACTCACTCACTCACTCACTCACACTCACTCACTCACTCACACTCACTCACTCACTCACTCACTCACACACTCACTCACTCACTCACTCACTCACTCACTCACTCACTCACTCACTCACTCACTCACTCACTCACTCACTCACTCACACACTCACTCACTCACTCACTCACTCACTCACTCACTCACTCACTCACACTCACTCACTCACTCACTCACTCACTCACTCACTCACTCACCACCACTCACTCACTCACTCACTCACACTCACTCACTCACTCACTCACTCACTCACTCACTCACTCACTCACTCACTCACTCACTCACTCACTCACTCACTCACTCACTCACTCACTCACTCACTCACTCACTCACTCACTCACTCACTCACTCACTCACTCACTCACTCACTCACTCACTCACTCACTCACACACTCACTCACTCACTCACTCACTCAGTGGACTGATGATCATCAATTACATGTAACAGCAAACGAGACCATCAGTGCAAAGAATGTTATTTTTATATAGTTTTTCTTAATGCCTTTGTCATGGGTATACGCTCACCCAGGAACAACAGCTGGCGTGGTAAAAACACTACTGCTTTAGTCCAAAGGGGGGCGCTAGAATTAACACAAATTGAAAGTTCCTTCTCTCTCTCTCTCTCTCTCTCTTTCTCTCTCTCTCTCTCTCTCTCTCTCTCTCTCTCTCTCTCATAGTAAAAACACTACCGCATTTGTCCAAAGGAAGGCGCTAGAATTAACACAAATTGAAAGTTCCTCATAGCCACAGACTTTGAAAATTGCTCTCTCTCTCTCTCCCTCTCTAACACAATGTCTCTCTCTCTCTCTCAGTGGACGTACAGACCAGTAAACAGTGGACAACATCACCCCCCTCCCTCTCTGCTCTGGCATCGACTCCCCCCCCCCCCCGTTTGGAGTTTTCCCCTCGTTTTTAATCCTGACTCCATTGAGGACCCCGGGATCTTTCTGGTCTGACCACCACCAGCGAGTGTGTGTGTGTGTGTGACACGCTAAAAGACTTCTAAAACACATCATGCATCGTTTAAGGACTTGTGCGGCGCGATTGCGTCCGCTAACCGCCACTCAAGCGGCTCAGACTGTCACTCTCGGCTCTCAGCGGCCAATCACGTGCTCCCATGTGGGCGGGCTCAGGACTATTCAGCCAATGAGGTGCTACACAGCGCCCGTGGCCGCAGAGCCCTTCCTGAACGGCACCAGCTCTAACTATGTGGAGGAGATGTACTACGCCTGGATGGAAGATCCCAAGAGTGTGCACAAGGTGAGAGGGGGGTGTTAGACAGGCGGGTAGACAGACAGACAGGCAGGCGGGCCAGGCAGACAGACAGAGACTCTGACACACACACACACACACACACACGCGCACACGCACGCACGCACGCACACACACACACACACAAATAGTTTAATATTAGGATGCTACCTGTCAGTCGTGTGTGCAAATCGACACGGCTCCGCTAACGGTGATATAAACAGCCAACAATACTGTTCCAGACTATAACCAACCCCACTAGGGCTGCAACTAACGATCATTTTGATAATCGATTAATCTGTCGATTATTTTCTCGATTAAGCGATTAGTGTTTTGGTTTACTGTCATAATAGGATTAGGGATGGGGCCGATCCGATCCAGTATCGGTATCGGGTCCGAAATGGGCGAAATCTACGGATCGGATATCGGACTGACAGCTCCGATATAAAATCCGATGATTTGATTACTCGTTCTAAAAAAACACCAAAGTCGGAGTTTCTTACTTTTTCCCCTTGGAAGCGAACTGAGCTGTTGTTCCGTTCCAAATCAGCTGTGCCATCGTAGCTTAAAGGAGTTTATCAATCTACCCTGGAACATGCATTTTCGGGGATTTATGAATCCATACAAAAGATCCAATATTGATAGTCCTTTGTGTCCATATTATATCCATTAATGACCGCGTATTCCTATGATGCAAGACAGTCACTGTTGATTGGCAATAGCAGCACTGCATAGGGAATGTAAACAAACAGCTAAGCTAAGCTAACGTTAGCATTTCGCCGAGCACTGCTTTCCCTTCCGAGATCACGCTAATGTTGTGGTCTTAAGTTAAGGGAAACGCATATGCTGATATTCTTCGTCCCTCTCTGTATTCCTACTGCGCTTGGTGCCGCTTTTAGTTTGCCTCGCTCTGACAATGTCACGTAGCCAACAGCTGGTGTATCACCGCTTGCTCTTTGAAAGGACGGTGGCCAACGAGGTCAAAGTTCAAATAATTTGATAATTTACTTTAAATGAGCATTACATGTATATTTGAACAATTGTTGTATATATGACGTGTATATCTGAGTAGTAATATTTGCAGTTTAAGCTACTTGTGCAAAAAACAACATAAAATACATAGAAAAATATATATATTTGGAATACTGAATTGAGCTTTGAATACAAACTTAAACAAGTTTTTCGATATTCTAATTATTCGGTCTGGCCCTAATGCATTCGTGTATATTTCTTACTCAGAATTGCTTAAGCCTCCCTAGCCTTACACATAAAGTCACCACAAACAAAGAAATGTAGAATAATTATGATATCGTATCGGACAGTATCGGTATCGGCCAATATCCAAAACCCAGATATCGGAATCGGATCGGAACTAAAAATAGTGGATCGGTGCATCCCTAAATAGGATTAAAGAAACCAGAAAATATTCACATTTTGAGAAGCTGAAATCAGAGAATTCGGAATTGTTTTATTAAAAAATTACTTGAAACGATTAATCGATTATCAAAATAGTTGGCGATTATTTTAATAATCTATTCGTCGATTAATCGTTGCAGCTCTAAACCCCAGGCCTATAGTCACATCTTAAAGGCGTCTACATGAGGTAAAGCCTTCAGTGATGGCTCATGGATTTTATACCTTCTGCTGTACGTCCAGGTTTTTTTTCTTAGCAGTAGAATCAACAACTGAAACATTTCTTTGGGATTTTTCTGAGCTCCTGCACCAGAGTCTATTTATGTGGAAACGTCTGTCTCAGAGCCAGCAGCTAAACATGTTTATACTAACAGCAGACACAACATCAGGGTGTGTGTGGTGTGTGTGTGTGTGTGTGTGTGTGTGTGTGTGTGTGTGTGTGTGTGTGTGTGTGTGTGTGTGTGTGTGTGTGTGTGTGTGTGTGTGTGTGTGTGTGTGTGTGTGTGTGTGTGTGTGTGTGTGTGTGTGTGTGTGTGTGTGTGTGTGTGTATTCTGGAGAATACTGGAGTTGTCAAATTCAGTGAATATCTCCTCATGATCCGCTGCCT
>CM049397.1:36482197-36484697 GCA_026929865.2 Hyperoplus lanceolatus
GCTAGCTACAGTGCCCCGCTTTGTTTACATACCAGTTTACAGAGCCTAGGCTGTGTGTATTGATGTACGGACAGGTAGCAGATCATGAGGAGATATTCACTGATTTAGACACTGATACACAGCTAACATGGCGTACTCTACTTTACAGGTTTCTAAGGACATTGTTTAAACTAAAGGCAAGTGTTTTTTTAAGATATTTTTTTGGCATTTTTTTATGCTTTATTGATAGTGTAGAGACAGAGTTGAAATGGGGCAGCGAGGGGAGTGACATGCAGAGAATGACCGCGGGCTGGAATCGAACCCGGGTCCGACTATGACACAGGTGGCAGGGCGGGGATCGAACCTCCAACCCTTTGATCACCAGCCGACCCGCTCTACCACCTGAGCCACAGTCGCCCCAGTTACCTTTTGTCTTCAACCGGTCCGACCTGTCTTGTTGCATGTTTTTGTTTTAACCAAAACAAAATGAAAATGTTTCCCAGAAGTATTTTTGGTGCATCTGTGGTGAAGTGTGTGGGGCGGTTCGGTCGTCCACTGGGTTACAGGGTCGCTGGTTCGATCCCCCGTCTCCCCGCCACATGTCCAAGTGTCCCTGGGCAAAGAGACACTGAACCCTAAATGTCTCCTGATAGTTAGCTGCTTGCACCCTGCGTGGTAGCTGCTGCTGCTATCGGTGTATGAAGGTGTGTGTGAATGGTAACGTGTGAATGGGAACAGATCTCCCTTGAAAAAGAGTCTCCGGTCTCAAAAAATAAATTCATATCCTTTACATAATATATTTTAGACGTATACATAAAATAAAAGAGCAAAAGTCAGAGATTCTGGAGAACGCTTGTTGTCAAAATCACTTTTTTGTTAAGTTCAGTGAATATCTCCTCATGATCTGCTACCTGTCTGTACGTTTACATGTGCTGAATTTGTTTATGTGTTGTTAATACACAGCCTAGGCTCTGTAAACCCTGTATGTTAACTAAAGGTGGTCCACAGTAGCTAGCAACATGCCCGCTTTTACCCTGACCTTTGTGTATCGTTGGCATCCAATCAGAAATGTTATTAGACCGACCACAGGATCAAGGTTGTTCTTTTAAAGGTGAAGTAAGCGGTTTATTTATGTTAATATAAGTGTTAAATCGCTCTTTATTCATACAGTGATCACTTACATGATGTGCGCGTTTCATAAAGCCGATCTCTCAGTCAGCTGCTCTGCATGTAATCGGCAAATAAACTTTTCGGGAGATCCCAAAATTAATATCCAATCACAAGAGAGAACGCTACAAACCGACACCCGTCTCACTGCCGGTGCACGCCAGAGCAACAGATGGGTGAATGTTTATGCGCCTACAATGGCGGAGCAGGTAAAAATCCTTCCCAATGTCTGTTTTGATGGTTTTTATCATGTTTTATCACACTTATGGATCTGAGATGATGCTAGATAACTCGCTGCTTGAAGACCGCAGTGCATTAATGTGGTGACGTAGGGACGAGCGAGGGGACTGCTAACTGCAGTAACTGACAGGAAGTTAAGCTAAAAGAACCATTCCGCTTACAGCACCTTTTTAACACGCTGATAGAGATGAAATGTTTCACCTCAAGGTCACAAACAAATCACTGTTATCACGGACATCAATTTTACTGCATGACGTTTTAAGCTGCTCTGTGCCACTCCACTACATCTAAGACATTTGGGCGACTGTGGCTCAGTTGGCAGAGCGGGTCGGCTGATGATCAACTCACCCACTGTAATCAGTGGCGTAGCTGTGGAGACAGTCAACACATATAAATATCTCGGCACCATTCTGGACGACAAATTGACTTTCAATGAGAATACAGACTCCATCTGTAAGAAGGCCAATCAGAGGCTGTTTTTCCTGAGGAAGCTGAGGAGTTTTAATGTCGACAGATCGATTTTAAAAATGTTTTATTCATCTTTTATCGAGTCAATTTTAACATTTGGAATGATCTCTTGGTTCGGTAACCTCAGTCTGAGCAATAAGAAAAGGCTTGGAAAAATTGTTCTGTTAAGTCAAAAGATCATTGGCCTTGACCTGGAACACATTGGCGATATTTACCAAGTCAGAGCCACTAGGAAGGCAAAGGCCATTCTGTCAAACCCCCTACATCCTCTACATGCAGAGTTTCGACTCCTGCCACTAGGAAGGAGATATACTTACAGGAAGAGGGCCAAGACAAACAGATATTTAAAATCATTTGTTCCCTCAGCTGTTGGCTTCTTAAACAAATTAGGGTAGTAGCTTTGTCTTTTTTAACAATGTAAATGATTATATTCCATGATGTCTCCCATATGTTTTTGTGCTTTAATGTTTTTATATTCTGTGTTTTGTATTTAGTATGATTATTTGTTTGTTGTGTGACGTTGTGTTTCTACTACTGAATGCAGAACAAATTGCCCCTCGGGGACAATAAAGATTTATCAAATCAAATCAAAAGGGTTGGAGGTTCGATCCCCGCCCTGCCACCTGTGTCATAGTTGTTGTGTCTT
>CM049397.1:36492197-36507197 GCA_026929865.2 Hyperoplus lanceolatus
GAGACCGAAGACTCTTTTGCAAGGGAGACCTGTTCCCATTCCCACGTTACCATTCACACACACAGTCATACACCGATAGCAGCAGGCTAACTATCGACATTCACACGAGGCAAGGTGGGTGAAGTGTCTTGCCCAAGGAACACAACAACTATGACACAGGTGGCAGGGCGGGGATCGAACCTCCAACCCTTTGATCATCGGCCGACCCGCTCTCCCAACTGAGCCACAGTCGCCCCAAATTTTAGGTGATGGGTCCGATGCTAAATCCATGTTATATACTATCTATGGGTAAAGTAAATGGGGCCTAACATTGATCCCTGTGGAACATCTAATTACCAATACTCTTCTTCTTGCTCCAACTCTTTTAATATTTGGTATATTTGACTCTTTTAAGACCTCCAGAGTCAGTGTTCTTAAGAGCTGTGATAACCCTGTGTGTGTGTGTGTGTGTGTGTGTGGTGTGTGTGTGTGTGTGTGTGTGTGTGTGTTTATATTGTGTGTGTGTGTGTGTGTGTGTGTGTGTGTGTGTGTGTTTATATACTCTGTGTGTGTGTGTGTGTTTACATACTGTGTGTGTGCACTGGGTTGTTCATTGTTTAGGTGATGGGGCATCACAATGCCCATCTGGATCCTCTGGGAATCAGCTGTGTGAATTTTGATGATGCTCCGGTCAATACCGGCTTCCAGGACGTTGGTGAGAACGCCGGGGATTAAGAAAAAAAAAAACTGCTTCAAGCCTGTGGTGTTAATGTTGCTTTTCCCTCCCACCCCTTTCTTTCTCTCCTGTCTCTCTCTCCCTCCCTCTCTCTGTCTCTCTCTCTCTCTATCCCTCTCCCTCTCTATCTTTCTCTCTCTCTTCCTCTCTCTCTCTCTCTCTCTCTCTTTCTCTCTATGTCCTATTCTATCCCTTTTTGGTCTTTTCCTTCCTTCCTTCTTTACTATCACCCTTCCTCTGTCTTTTTTTCTGTGTCCTATCGATACCGAAATCTCTTCGACAATCCACAATCCTCCTTTTCTATATCTATTCTTTTTGCTTCCAAATTCACCTGCTTCTCACCCACTCCTATCACTACTATCTTTCCACCATTTTGTTTCTTCTACCTATCGTTCTTTCTACTCAACTCATCCTTTCGGCCATTTTGGTTTCTTCTATTTCACACCTCTCCAACCCCTCTCTACCCAACTCTATTCCACTCTACTTTATTCTATTCTATTCTATTCTGTTCTATTCTGTTCTATTCTGTTCTATTCTGTTCTATTCTGTTCTATTCTATTCTATTCTGTTCTATTCTATTCTATTCTGTTCTATTCTGTTCTATTCTATTCTATTCTAATCTTCTCCCCCGCTCACCACTCTCTTTCGACTTCCATTTTGGTTTTCTTCTACTCCCCCCCCCCCCACCCCCCACCTCTCAAACCCCCTCACCCTCTTTTCTACCATACCCAACTCTACTATTCTATTCTATCCAACCCAACCCTACCATACTCTACCCTTCTCTTCTTGTGTGTTCCATTCATTCTGCTCCTATCTCACCCACCCAACATCACTATCTTTGGACCTCCATTTTGGTTCTGCTCCTTCTTCACACTTCCCCCATCCTACTCCTACCCAACCCAATTCTACTATTCTATCCTATCCTACCCTTCTCTCTCTCTCTCTCTCTCTCTCTCTCTCTCTCTCTCTCTCACCACTCTCTTTCGACCACCATTCTGGTTCTCCTCCTTCTTCTCCTACCCAACTCTATTCTATTCTATTCTATTCTATTCTTTTCTATATCCTACCCTACTCTCTCACCCACTCATCACTATCTTTCGACCTCCATTTTGGTTCTTCTATTTCACACATCTGACTCCAACCCTTCTCTACTCCACCCAACTCAACCCAACCCACCTCTATTCTATTCTATATCCTACGCTACCCAACACTATCCTACCCTTCTCTCTCTCTTAACACCACTCTCTTCCAACCACTATTCTGGTTCTCCTTCACTCCTCCATCCATCCATCCTCCTCTCTCTCTCCGGGGTGGGGTCTTTCGTCTTTCCCGTTGTAGATTCGCGGGCACCATGTGGCCCAGCTGGACCCTCTCGGCATCATGGACGCTGATCTGGACTCTCACGTCCCCACTGACATTATCACCTCCTCCGACAAACTGGGTGAGGAGCCAAAAATCCCTCTTAGAGAAAACCACCAATCTTTACTTTACGTTCAAATCCCCCCCCCCCCCCCTCTCTCCAACCTTTTTACCCCCTTGATTTCTGGTTTCTGAAATGCACACACATGACGCTTTTCCATTACAATTACATTACTGGCTATACTTTTTTTTTTTTTCTTTCAATATTTAGATATATTTTAATATATAGACACTACGCAAAGGTAAACAACCCCTCATGAGTGAGGTAGAATGAGTAGGCCTACATAGACACAACACACTTATTCACACAGTTAGAAATCTCTATGGGGATGGAGTAATCTGGCACAGAGACAAAAAAGGGCCATTACCGGCTATACTTAAAACTACATTTTTATTTTTCAAAAGTGAGTGACATAGGCCTACTCCATCGATGTTGTCCTTTTACACATCGTTTTTACACAGCACTAAAGATACAATCTAACCCCTGCTACGACCGCTTCAGTAGCTTAGCTGTGGTGTTGTGCAGGATACGGCGCTCCTACCAATCAGTGGTCTGCAGAGTTTCACGTCACCTTTTAGTACCTGTGCTGTGTCTGAAATCGCGCACTTCTATACTTACACTTACTTTTTTGAGTGCACTTTGCGCAAAACCGGAGAGTGTGCCAAAATGCAGTGCACTGTAAGTTCCTCAGTCGTGCACTCAAAACGGTCTAAAACTTGAGTGTGGAGCGATGGACACTTTCCACACTCAACGGCCGCCATCTTGCCTACGTAACGGAGAGGGGCGGGACATTCAAATCAAAATAGGGGAGCTTGAAGCGACCGTGGAGGCGGACGCGCCCTACAAAAAGTTAAACTAAACATTTGTTTTGTTTTTCCGCGACTAACGTGACTGTTTTAGCTATCGGTAATGCAAGCAGAAAAAAATACCACCGAAGAAGAACCGTCAAAATGCAAAGTCATTTCCGGTAGGTGCGCGACGGCAGTTGGGACAGTGCACTGTAGAAATGAGAGCACTGCGTCTATAAGTAAGTGCACTGTAGGGATAATAAAGTGCACTCAATGTAAGTGCACTTACGTAAGTGCGCGATTTCAGACACAGCACTGGTATGTACTTCTTTGGAACCTCGATGGAGCAGGTAAAGTGCTGGACAAGGTTCTCAACCCCGAGGTTCCAAAAAAGTAGATCCCAGGTACTAAACATAGAGTGCATCGCATACACAATGGATGGTTAAGTAGACAGTGTGTAGTATATACATATTAAGTATGTCGGGGGGGAGGACTTTAGTATGGCTTTTGGAACACTTACTTTGTTACTGTCCACGTACTAAGTAGGTACCAGGGATTTTTCATAGTGGTAAACCAAAAAAGGTGAGTAGAGTATAGTCGTTGCCATGTAATGGAAAAGTGGCCAAAGGCTGGAGAAAGTTTGTCAGTTTCACGTCCTCGGAATGCTTCTGTAAAAACATTGTTGTACATTTGGAAGAAGTTCTTTGTGTACAATCAATATTTTTAAACGGGAAACTTCTCAAACTTTCTCATGCACGGTGAATATTTCAGAAACTTCTAACCTACAAAACCTTGACACTTTCTCGATCACTCAAATTTCCCCGGGACTTTCTTGTACCACACAACCATCTCCCTAACCTGCCACAAAACCCTGGGATACACTTTCATCCTTTCACTACATTTTTTGTTATCTCAAAATAGAGGAAATTACCGAAAATGGTACCATGGTTACCCAAAATCTAGACCCTGGCATCCACACTGGTTGAACGGAACCCAAACCTTTTGTAGTTGTGTGCGTTTCTAGCAGTGAATGTATTCCTAGCGTTTGCATTCTTGTTGTTTTTGCTTCTGCTTTGACGTGTTAGCTTTAGCTGTGGCCTCCGTATTATCATCCTTTGGCTTAGTGCTGTTTGCTGTAGAGAAAGCTCTTCATCACCAAGTAGAAACTGCAGTAAATTTTCTATTAATTAAAGGTGCAGTGTGTAGAATTCATTGATATGTTACAGAACAGAAAACTAAATATATTATTCATAAGTGTGTTTTAATATCTACATAGAAGCGGGGCACTCTCCATTTTGCTCCGCCATGTTTCTACAGTAGCACAGAACTTAACAGCCTTACACGTTTTTATATACAGTGGGCGTCCTGGGTAACCCCACTAACGGGCAATCGGAAGGAACCATATTTTAAAAAGTCAAAGTATACTTTATTATCCCAGAGTTGGGACATTTGTGTGGTCAAAAGTGCAGCACATTTAAGACACATCGGCATACAAGAGGGCACGCCACACACACATACAAGAGGGCACGCCACACACACACACAAGAGGGCACGCCACACACACACACACAAGAGGGCACGCCACACACACACACAAGAGGGCACGCCACACACACACAAAGAGGGCACGCCACACACACATACAACAACAACAACATTTAAGAATGAATAGTTCAGTTCAGTTTAAAGTGTATTTCTGGCCATTTCTAGAGAACATAATCTTTTTCTGATCAGCTATTTTTAGGCAAGGCAAGGCAAGTTTATTTCTAAAGCACAATTCAGACACAAGGCCACTCAAAGTGCTTTACAGGGGCAAGACTAGAACACATACAACACATTATAAAACATTCAAAAGCGAATAAAAGAAGCAAATAAAAAATAAAAAATTGCAGGTTAAAATGGAAACAAAAAAGTCTTCAGACTCGATACAGTTTTTATGTCTGAAAACATTGTAAGTGTGTAAAGCGAGTCAAAGCTTTTCAACCAGATTAACTCAATAAACAGTTCCATAAATAGTTTCTGTTAACTCCGTTTATCTAGACCAGGGGTGTCAAACTCATTTTGGTTTGAGGGCCACATACAGCCTCTCTGATCTCAAGTGGGCCGGACCAGTAAAATAATGGGCCTTGAGTTTGACACATGTGATCTAGACAGTGTAACTATTTTTTTGTTTTTTTTTAATCAGTCATTTCAAACTAAGACATTCGAGAGCTGTAATCTCAATACAGTCAAACCTTGAAGCCGTGGTATTTTAGCTTAAGGTTATCGTACCGTCAGAATATCATACTGGCCTTATTATGACACATATTTCTGAGGTCAGCCGCTCTGCTTTGTGTGCAGAAGTGTTTTGATATTTGTAGTGAAAACACAGGACATGAGTGTTGAGTACTGTGCAGCTCAGGAACTAGACGCCTCCTTGCTGTTGTGCAGAATGGCTTTGTGTTTGGGGGAAACCCTCGGTGTGGGTTGGTAGTGTAGTTGCTTCTGTATTGAAGATTTGAGCCTCAGCATGGTGTTGACTGCGGCCATGTCCACATGTACGCGGGGACCCTAAACGTATCTTTCCCGGGCCACATCAACCAGCTCTGACTGGGGGATCCCGAGTTGTTCCCAGTGTGGAGACATAATCTCTCCACCTAGTCCTGGGTCTTCCCTGAGGCCTCCTTCCAGCTGGACGCTCCTGGAACACCCCGGGGGCGTCCTTACCAGATGCCCGAACCACCTCAACTGGCAGGAGGCGGTATCACACTTCTAAAGCCTGTTACATACTCCGCGAGAAGAAAGAACTCGGTGACAGAGCTGCGAGAAGTTCTTTCTGGTCTGACATTACATACTTCACCAGAACTCAAGTGCCGAACTCCTCACCGCGGCGCATTGTTACCATGGTAACTGACTCAGTAGCGCATCATTGACTTCAGACTGACCAATCACACAATAGTTCTGGGACAAGCTGCGAGAAGAAAGTTCGGCCCGGGTGATGTGTCGAGAACAAGCTGCGAGAACAGCTAAACAAGAGCTGAGAGAAGAAAATGACGTAATTTTCTTCTCGCAGCTCTGTCACCGAGAACTTTGTTCTTTCTTCTCCCAGAGTATGTAGCAGCCTTTAGCCTCCCTGGCTAAGAAGTGTGATACCTCCGCCTCCCGCACCGCTTCCGGCTCCTTCCCCGGCAGAGAGGTGACTTTCCACCTGCCCGAAGCCCGACTCTGCCGCCCGGGTCTGATCCTTCTGGGCCTGGCTCCAGACAGGACACGGTTCTTCTGCCTCGCTGATCCATGGAGTGATTCTGAACCATTCTTAGGCGGGTCTCTCGCCTGAGAACATTTCGAGGAGGCTCCAGACAACACAGCTCTCAGGTTCCAAGGTCAAGGGACACACAAACCTCTCCACCACGATGAGGCGATGGTTTCCTGGGAGGCAACACAGTATATAAAATAATATAATATAGTAACCAGCTGATACAAAACTCAAATTTTCCCCACCACATGCCGTGATGCCACACACCACAAGCGCCAATTTCCCTGTACCGACCAATAGAGTTTTTAAATATCTATTTTTTTCGAGGTTCGGAGGTGTCAAAAAGCTCCCGTTTTAGTCTCCTCTTGTGAAGTTTGCATGTGGACAAAAGGCCAAAGCACAGAGAGAAAGCTACTGTCACGTTACTGTTAAAGTAGCCGTGTACCTGTGGACATGTCCTGCATCCTTCTCTCTCCACCGCTGTTTGACAAACTTGTGGATTTCTTTAGTCGATCGTGTAGGTGTTGAGATGCCAGGCTGGTGCTTTGCTCTCGTGGCCGTGGTGTTAAAATGGCGATCGGTGTCTTTGGGTGTTTTTAAAAGGATAGTTCGGTACTATTGAAGTGGGGTTGTATTAGGTTCTTATGCATAGTTAGTGTGTTAGCTTATGGAGATGGCTATCAGTCATTATAAGGAGTTTTGGGGGAGACGTTACAACATTTAGTGTACAATTGAAAGGATTTTTTTTTTTTTAAGGTAAGCATTTATATATTTGGCGAAGTTACGTTTTTTTTGCTGGCCCCCTCTGCAATCATACAAGTCAGACTTCTGCTACAGCCCCAAACTCCTTAAAATCAAAATTAAATGTATGTCTGTAGCACATTTAAAAACAACATCAGTGCTGTACAAGATACAATACAAAACAACATATACGATACATGGGAAAAAATAAAATATAAAATAAACCTAGAAGTGTCAAAAGCTCTGATGGCCATCTCCATACGGTATCACACTCAAACTATCCAGAAACACCTCATACAACCCTACTCTAAAAACTACTGAACTATCCTTTGAAGCAGATTTGTAGTTCACTTCTTAACTAAACGTGTGCGGGTCTGTCTCCACTTGCTGACCCCTCCCCCCCGGCCCCCCCCCCCCCCCCCCACCAGACCTGGCAACATTCATGGAAAGGCTGAGAGTCCTAACGGTAGGAGGTACGAGCAAAAACAAACGTAAACCCTAGTGTGATAGTTTGCGTTGTGTTCGTAAAGGTAGTAGTATATATTTAGTTGAGTATCTACATTTAGTGGAAGGCTGTGTATGGGTGTTTTGGTAGTGGGTAGTTTTCATTTTTTGTTGATGCAAAAGTTTCGTTTTCACTTCTAAATTGAAGGTAAGTTTAGAGACACCAGACCAATTTTTTATTTTTTATTCATTTTTTTAATCTTACAAAATGGCCACAATCGAAATCATGAATTTTTGAAGTAGGTCTTAATTTTTCACACAATTGCTCTGTTATAGTATTTGTTTTTTTAAGCTATTTTAAGCGAGTGCTGTGTGAGGAATCATCTGGAGTTGGAATACTAATGTTATGAATATTCTGATATGCCAAAAATCAGAGATCAAAAATGCATTATCTCTTTATTAATATTTTTGCCATTTTGAAAGATGGGCAACAAAAAAATAATTGTCTTGTTTC
This sequence comes from Hyperoplus lanceolatus, assembly GCA_026929865.2. NCBI lineage: Eukaryota > Metazoa > Chordata > Actinopteri > Uranoscopiformes > Ammodytidae > Hyperoplus > Hyperoplus lanceolatus. The sequence goes on from CM049397.1 coordinate 36,500,055, forward strand.
TTGACACTCAACCATAAATTCTTCTACAGACCCGTATCTTCAATTTAGAGGGAACACTAAACTTTCACATCAGTTTTAAATGAGTGTCCAGGCACCAAACTCATTGCTGTAGGTTGCACGTATCACCAAGCCCCAACCACAGTGAGTTCTACCAGCAGAAGTGACAAAAATTGCAGTTCACCGAGTGGCCACTAGGAGGTGGTACCAAAACAGAGCAATTTCTCATCGACTCCCATGTTAAATAGGCCGTTTTCACTGCATTATTAAACCTGTTTACGGCCCGGTTAAAAAAAACATTCTAGTCTGTATGTTTAGGTCATATCTCCATGACAAAACTGAAGGGGGGGGGGGTGAATTTTTTTTGTACCAGGCTAGTTTTTATTCTATTGGAGGTTAAAATTTACGAATAATTAGGGGCGCGATCTCTTGAGTGACAGCTAGCCGCCCGCTGGCCCTCACTTCGCCTCGGAGGTATACGTCAGCTAGACGGGCGTATCTCCCTCCCCCCCGACGTCACATCAACGCCTTTTTTCGGTAAGAGGAAATGAGGCGGAGTAAAAATCTGACGAGATGGCGACGCGCATAGTCCAGGACGATTGGATGCAGTTGAATTAACTGAAGTCAGCCCGGATGCTACATCCATTTTATATACTATCTATGCAAAACACCTACAAAAACACCAGGATGTAAAATAAAATTCATCCCTGCGTTCCAAATCTCCTCCTCTTTCTTTTTTCTTTTCTACATACTACATCCGACAATAAAAAATAATCTAGTTAGGATGCAGTAGGCATACTATTGGGAAATACTTTTACTTATTGCGCCTTGATCTTGCCTCTTGCTTTTATATCCGTCGCATCCCCGATTGTTTTCTTATGGAGGCTTCGTCGATGTGACGTCACTTCAGGTTTGCACTGGATTGTGGGTCAGAATCGCCCAAATAGGATGCCGTTTTCAACTCTAACAATCTCGTCCGGATCTAGTAGGCATCCGGGTATTTCTAACCATCCTAAATCTGGCCACAAGAATCGGGACATCCTAAATCTTTTTTCTACCAAACGAAATAGTAGAAAGTATGCGATTCGGAACCAAGCCCCAACCTCAGCGATTTTTACCAGCATCTAATAAGGAAGTGACCACAACTGTAGTAACCGGAAGTGCCACTAGGGGGGTGGAAGCAGAAGACAGCCATCTCTCATTGACTCACTTGTTAAACAGGCTGTTTTCAAAGTCTTATTAAACCTATTTACAGCCATTTTAGTCTGTATGTTTAGGTCATATCTCCATGACAACACTGAGGGGGGTGAATTTTTTCGGACCATGCTAGTTTTTATTTTATCGGAGGTTAAAATGTATTGGCGCGATCTCTTGAGTGACAGCTCTCCGCCCGTTGTCCCTCACTTTGCCTCGGAGGTATAAGTCAGCTATCTCCCTCCCCGCTCACAAAATGGCGACGCGCACAAACCAGGATTATTGGATGCCGTGTGAATAACTGAGGTCAGCCCGGATGCTACATCCATATTATTTACTATCTATGTTCGGAACGCAGAGCAAATGTTAAAAAAAAAAAAACGATACTGCTGTCTGCTGGACTGACAAGAGATAAGGAAATCCACTATTTTTCGGTCCGATTCCAACTCCGATATCATAATTTTTAAACATATTTTTGTTGCTGGTGATACTATATGTAAGAATATAAAGCCTTACAATGACTATAAGAAACTTTTGAAACAGTTTCATTTTTCCTCTGTTGATCCTAAAAGACCTGTAACAACAAACTAGACCATCAGTGAGAAGAATGCTATTGTTATATAGTTATTACTAATGCCTCGGACCAAATGATTTTACAGCAGGCAGACGGGGAAAAGCCTGTGTTTATGAACGCTACTAAATCACAGTTTACTTTGCTCCACCGTGGTCATATTACCATTATTAATCTCTCACATGTTTAATTAATAATGTATGTTTTTTTTAAATTACAAATATAACACTTAGCTCATGAGAAAATGCAGTAAAAGTTATTTTATTTGAGCCATATGGCAGAGAAAAAGACCAAAATCAGGATATCGAAATTCGGGTAAAAGTTCATGAAAAGTAAAAAAAAATATTATGGTTGAAATAGTGTGGGACCCCCGGACCCCCACACTCACGTATATACACTTATATAGTCGCGTGCTATATACCGGCACACCGTCCAACTCTGAACTCAAACTGATATTGGCGCAATCCCATCTCAAGTGAAGGTGGCCAGACCAGCAGACAGCAAGGTGTTTACCTGTCTACCTGCGCGATTCTACATGTTGCAGCACGAGATGAGATATTTCATTTGGTTCAGTGTCTTTTGCGTTGATTAAACTTGTGTCAACAGGAGTAAATCAAAGTGTGGACAAAATTATATATTTATTTATTCATTCATGAATGGAAATTGATTCAGTTTTTTTTTTTTTTTTTTTTTTTTTTTATACTTACAAGAGATGAGATATTTAATTTGGTTCAGTGTCTTTTGCTTTTATTAAACTTGTGTAGACAAAACTATATATTTTATTTATTTATGAATTGGAAATTGACTGTTTTGAATTATTATTTATTTTTTAATACTTATGGGAGATGAGATATTTCTTTTGGTTCAGTGTCTTTTGCTTTTATCAAACTTGTGTCAGCAGGAGTAAATTAATGTGTAGACAAAATTACACATATTTTTTTTATTAATGGAAATAGATTGACTGTTTTTTTTGTTTTTTTTTTTTTAAAGAAAAAAAAATATATACTTATGATTGTTTATTTGGTGTTTTATGACAGTGGACCAAAGTGAAATGTATATTTTTCTTATGGCCCCCCCAGTACACGGGAAACTATTCAGAAAGTCACATTAAGAGAGTTGAATGTACTAACTGAAGTAATTATTTAAAAGGAAAGAGAGCGTTGCAATCTAGAACTTTCACCACTTGATGCGACTAAATATTCCAAGATTTTTTTAGTTACATTTTTTATAGCGTTTGTCGTGCTGTGTTTTAAAGCTGCACTATGTAGAATTTTGGGTTTTATTTCCTAGCACATTTTGTAGAAAGTAATTATGATATCCATTAGTACATTTAATTTAGTGCATAATAGCTGAAAAAAATGTTTTGAATTATTATTTTTCCCTTAGAAAGGGTCTCATATATGTCCATATTTCTGCATATTTTGGACCAAGGCCTAGTGCCGCCATCTTGAAAGTGTCATAGTTGGAATGTCATCAGGTGCATTGTTTAAAATGTAGAATTGTTCTTGTCCTTGAAGGCCACTGTAGCTTCTGTTATTATTCAAAAGGGGTGGGGTTACCCAGGGAGCGTTGCATTCTAGAACTTTGTAGAACTTTCTTGATGATGTCATATTACACAGTGCCCCTTTAAATGCTTTTTAACTATCCTTGTGCGAGTGTGCCTGCAGTAAGCCGTATTGTTTACTTTTTGCTGTGTTTGAGTAAGGTGACTATAGCAGTTATCCGTCTGTGTCCTGCTTCCCGATTGGCCGGTTTATCTTGGCTGCGAGTCGTTTGATTGGTTTGTGAGTAACTGTGGGTTTTATTCCTTTTTGTGTGTCTTTTAGTGTTTTTACAGAGTTCTGAAAGTTTGGAAAATGCCTGAGTTTATAACCTAATATTTATTTATTCTTACATTTATAGACCACAAAGGGATTATATTATTAATTTTTAATTTTTTTAAATATTCTCTAGTTTTTCAATAACTTCGATCTGCATATATATTTTAAAGCTTCGGCGCCCTTGAACATTTTTTACTCTTGTATGGTCCCTGCTTTTATAACCTATGTCAGCGTTTGCAATTTGCTGAATCAGTTGTTGGTAAGCGCTCAGAGCATTTTAAAAAGGCGCGGTGGTGTTGTAGTGTTCGCTAAGGGATTTTACACACACATTACCACGCACGCACGCACGCACACACACACTCCTCTTCTTTCTTCTCTTCTCTCTTCATAACACTCCATCCCCTAACTTTCCCATAATCAGTGTGAAGTTTATCAAATAATTCATTAAAAGTTCATAACTTCTTCCCTAAACATAATCATTGCTGCTGTCATTACCACATCGCTGTTACAGATTTTTTGTTTTATATATTTAAAGGTGCAGTCAGTCAGTGCGTTTCCATGGCACAACTAGATTGGATTATCACATATATCGAACTAGACACTCGAACGGACCTTGTCACTTGTCTGAGTATACATGGCCTTTCAGGAATCGGATAAATGTCCGATGCATGGCTGTCTCCACTATGCTAGGTGGCGCTGTAGCCCTTTCAACCATGCTTTCAACAAGTGGTTTTAGAGCCACGTCCGGTTCCTTTCCGTCAATAACCCATGGTGTAGCCTATCACGCGCAGGCACACAAGCGCAGAACGAGAAGTCCGATATGCGATATCCGATCCCTGTATACATGCAGAGAGAATGCCGACTATGAACGAGTTATCTAGGTGTTCTTATCCGACTTCTCTTGTCCGTTAATGTGCCGATTTGTGTGCGAAGTAGATCGGATAAAGGTGTTTACATGCAGTTTACAAGTCCTGTTGAGGTCTTATTCCTTTATTTACCCGATTATGAGTCTGCATGGAAACGCACTGAGTGATTCTGGAGAACGCTTGTTGTCAAAATCAGCGAATATCTCCTCATGATCCGCTACCTGTCTAAAAAAAATCTGGTTATTATTACACAGTCTATTGGCTCTGTAAACTGTTAGGTAAACAAAGGGGACCCCACCATAGCTGGCAACATGCAGCAGATATTCACTAATTTTTTTTTTTTAAGATAGTTTTTTGGCATTTTCAAGCTTTATGAGACAGTACAGAGTTGAAATGGGGAGACAGAGAGAGAGAGAGAGAGAGAGAGAGAGAGAGGGGGGGGGGATGACCTGCAGTAAAGGTCCACGGGTCAGATTTGAACCCACGACCACTGCAACGAAGGCCGGAGCCAATATGGTACGCGCTCTATCCACTACACCACCGGAGCGCCCCGATATATAAACAGATTTTGACAAAGTGGTTTCGACTACAAGCGTTCTCCAGAATCACTGACTCCACCTTTTTAAGTCAGCATAAGCTATAAAGTCATAAAATAGTATAAAATGACGATGGTGTGGGTGATAATAAATGGAAATCATCAGGAAAATGTTTTAATGAGAAATAAATATATATATTTTTCCCTTGTTGGTTTGACTCACACTAGGCCCAGTTTATCCGTACCGTGTCTGTATTTACTTTTAGGTTTTTCTATCATGTCATAAATCATAAATCTATCTCTCTGCATGATATTCTGTCTGCAAGTCTTATATTCGTTCATTTCTAACTCATACGGGAATGTTTTTTTTTGCGGGCTGTTACTATGTCTGTCTGTCTGTCTCTCTGTCTGTCTGTCTGTCTGTCTGTCTCTCTCTCTGTCTGTCTGTCTGTCTGTCTCTCTCTCTGTCTGTCTGTCTGTCTGTCTCTCTGTCTGTCTGTCTCTCTGTCTGTCTGTCTGTCTGTCTGTCTGTCTGTCTGTCTGTCTGTGTATGTGTAATTAGTTGTGTTGATGCGAAAAGTTTATTTTTCCCCTTTTAAGTTGAAGGTAATGGTCTATATAACAATTTTGGTTCAAGTGTGAAGTTAAAATGTCAATGTTTTAAATAATCTGGTATTTGCTGAACAAAAAATCAAAGATGGCTACCAAATATTTGACCTTCTTCATAAATTCATTATTTCTTTTTTATTATGTTTGTGGCCATTTTGGAAGATGGACACCAAAATTTTTCAGACTTAAATTTAGAAGTGAAAACTAGGTGGCGTAGTGGGTAGAGCGTGTACCATATCGGCTCCGGCCTTCGTTGCAGTGGTCGTGGGTTCAAATCTGACCCGCGGACCTTTACTGCAGGTCGTCCCCCCCTCTCATTTCAACTCTGTACCATCCAATAAAGCTTGAAAATGCCCCAAAAAATAATCTTAAAAAAAAAAAAAATTCAAATGAAACTTTCGCTTCAACTTGAAATGACTGAGTGAGTGTCCAGGTCGCCCATTATCTATCTCTGCCTGTTCTTCCTAAAACCCTTTTCTGACACACTTCCTCATTCTTCCCCCTGTTGCATCTTGGGACTTGTAGGCTTCTACAACCTGGATGAGTCTGACCTGGACAAAGTGTTCCGTCTGCCCACCACCACCTTCATAGGGGGAGGCGACGGCGCGCTGCCTCTCAAAGAAATCATCCGCAGACTGGAGGTAAAGGATCAAGGTTTACCTGTTGGTTGTTAGTGGAGCAGCTAAGTGCTATAGTATGGAGGACAAAACCTGTCGTATGTATAAATAAATAAATGAATAAATAAATGAATAAATACTGGAATAAATAAATAAATAAATAATTAAATACACGAATAAATACATAAATAAATAATTAAATACATGATTAAATAAATAAAATAAGGAATAAATAAATACATAAATAATTAAATACACGAATAAATACGGCAGGTTTCGTCCTCCATACTATAGTGCTATAGTCTGTCAATTAAAAACTAAATAATTAAAAACAATAATAATTATATAGAAAAAACAAAAAAACTATTTGAAATGTCCCGGACAATTTCCTTGAACAATTAATTTATGCATTAATAATGTGATGGTCTTATCCACTTCTGTGTGTGTGTGTGTGTGTGTCTATCTCTCTCTCTCTCTCTCTCTCTCTCTCTCTCTCTGTCTCTCTGTCTCTGTGTGTGTGTGTCTCTCTCTCTCCCTCCCTCTCTCTCTCCCCCTCCCTCCCTCCCTCCCACCCTCTCTCATTGCCTCTCTCCCTCCCTCCCTCTCTCTCTCTGCCTGTCTCTCTCTGTCTCCCTCCCTCCCTCCCTCTCTCTCCCTCCCTCCCTCCCCCCTCCCTCTCTCTCTCCCTGCCTGTCTCTCTCTCTCCCTCTCTCTCTCTCTCCCTGCCTGTCTCCCTCCCTCCGTCCCTCTCCCTCTACCTGTCTGTCTCTCTAGATGTCTTACTGCCAGCACATTGGCGTAGAGTTCATGTTTATTAACGACCTGGACCAGTGTCAGTGGATCAGACAGAAGTTTGAGACTCCGGGCGTCATGCAGTTCACCCTGGAAGAGAAGAGAACACTGCTGGCTCGCATGGTCCGCTCTACAAGGTGAG
>CM049397.1:36522197-36524697 GCA_026929865.2 Hyperoplus lanceolatus
CTTTTTAATTTTATTTAATTTAATTTTATTGTTTTCATTATTAATTTTTATTAATGTATTTTATTTTATTTTTATTTTAAAGGTGCAGTGTGTATTATGACATCATCAAGAAAGTTCTAGAATGCAACACTCCCTGGGTAACCCCACCCCTTTAGAATAATAACAGAAGCTACAGTGGCCTTCAAGGACAAGAACAATTCTAAATTTTAAACAATGCACCTGATGACATTCCAAAAACATGGATTCCTCCATAAGACTTGCCTGCTCAATGTACATAATGTAATATTAATATTTGTAATTCTCCGCTCAGGAGGATAATTCAGATTATTGGCAGAGGTGATTTTACACCAATGAGGACATATTTATGAATGAGGATATTGATTTTTGCTAATGAATTACTTAAAATGTTACACAGTGTCCCTTTAAAGTTTAAAATAAAATGTAAGAGTCACATTGTATCTACAGTGTATAAATATCATTAATGCACAGAGCCTCTGAAGTGAAAAAAATACTTCCTTCAACTGCACCACTTTGGTTTTCTTTTGCGCCATGTCACTTTAGGGTCTCCGTCTTCAGGCCATCATGGTGTCAGGACACTTTAATTTTATTTTTATTTTATCAAAGTTTTTCTGAACAGACATTGTTTAAAGCTGCAGTGTGTAGACTTTTGGGTTTTATTTCCTAGCAGATTTTGTAGAAAGTGATTATAATATCCATAAGTACATTTCATACATTAGATTTTAAACTTTTATTTTTTGTTTTTAAAGCTCTTAATGGCCTCGCCCCACCATATTTATTTGAGCTTTTAACCATCCGAAATCCTGGTCGAGCCCTGAGGTCCACCGATCAACTGTTGCTGGAAGTGCCCAGGTCAAGATACAAGTGCTGGGGTGACCGAGCTTTCTCTGTTGCTGCCCCCAGGCTCTGGAATAAGCTCCCCACGGATATGCGTCTTATCTCTGACCTGGGCCTCTTTAAATCCAAGCTAAAAACGTATTTGTTCAGGATGGCTTTTAATACACAGTAGTATGATGACATTTTGATCTATTTGATTTTATCTTATTTGATTTTATCTTGTTGTATTTTATCTTATTTGATTTTGATGTATTTTTAATTTTTGTTTTTTAAATAGTTTTTATTTATTCTCTCTTGTAAAGCACTTTGGTACACCGAAAGGACTGTTGTAAAGGGCTGTATAAATAAAGCACATTACACATTACATTACATTACATTTAATTTAGTGCATAATAGCTGAATTTTTTTTTTTTAATTATTATTTTTTCCCTTAGAAAGGGTCTCATATATGTCCATATTTCTGTATATTTTGGACCAAGGCCTAGTGCCGCCATCTTGAAAGTGTCATAGTTGGAATGTCTCACTGTCTAACCCTACATTTTACCATTTGTGATGTCACACATGGTAAAATGTAGGGTTAGACAGTGATCCATGTTGGTTGGAATGTCATCAGGTGCATTGTTTAAAATGTAGAATTGTTCTTGTCCTTGAAGGCCACTGTAGCTTCTGTTATTATTCTAAAGGGGTGGGGTTACCCAGGGAGCGTTGCATTCTAGAACTTTGTAGAACTTTCTTGATGATGTCATATTACACACTGCTCCTTTTTAAAAGCTATGATTTTAAAATGTGAATTATTGTAAATTCTTATTCATGGACAACCATAATAGTTACTATTGTAGGAACCCACTCCCAGTAAAATGACTTCAAAGTGTGATTAATAAATTCTGTGTGTGTGTGTGTGTGTGTGTGTGTGTGTGTGTGTGTGTGTGTGTGTGTGTGATGTCTAGGAACCCACTTCCTGAGGGTGATCCCTGAGGGAGGAGCCGGAGCGACAGAGCGCCCCGAGGAGGTGAAGAGGCTCATCTTCTGCACCGGGAAAGTTTACTATGAGCTGACGAAAGAGAGGAAGAACAGAGGGATGGAGGGAGAGGTGGCCATAGCACGCATGGAACAGGTAAGAAGACAGACAGACAGACACTCTCTCTCCCTCTCCCTGTCTCTCTCTCTCTCTCCCTCCCTCTCTCTCTCTCTCTCTCTCACTCACACACACACACACACACACACACACACACACACACACACACACACACACACACACACACACACACACACACACACACACACAGGCTATAAAATAAGACAAATATCAAAGAGAACCACACAAAAGGGAGTGAAAAAGTACAATTTTGTGTGAAGAACACAACACATAGACACTAACACATATGGCTTTGTGTTGAGGCTTTTGACGCGCGTGGATGTTGTCATGTGCGCTCATGGGTTTCAAACTAGCGCCCAAACAGCATAAACCCCCTGGTTCAAACACAGACTATTCCATTCTCTCTCTCTCTCTCCCTCTCTCTCTATCTCTATCTCTATCTCTATCTCTCTCTCTCCCCTCTCTCTCTCTCTCTCTCTCTCTCTCTCTCTCTCTCTCTCTCTCTCTCTCTCTCTCTCTCCCCTCCCCCCCTCCCTCCCAGTTGTCCCC
>CM049397.1:36529697-36537197 GCA_026929865.2 Hyperoplus lanceolatus
CACACACACACACACGCACACACACACAAGCACACACACACAAGCAGACGCACACATACAGACAGAGAGAGAGACAGACACACACACACACACACACAGACAGAAGCAGACGCACACATACACACACATAGAGACAGACAGAGAGAGAGACAGAGAGAGAGAAAGAGACACACACAGAAGCAGACGCACAGACACAGACATTAAGAGACACACACAGAAGCAGACGCACAGAGACAGACATTAAGAGACACACACACACACACACACACACATTAAAATACAGAGATGCACACAGACACACAAACAGAAGCAGACGCACAGACAGAAAGAGAGACAGAGAGAGAGAGAGACACAGAAACGAACACAGAGAGACACACACACAGACCTCTGACAGCTGACAGCTATACAAGGATTAATAAATCCCCTATGTACTGTTATGACCTTTCAACCTTTCTGCTGGACACACACACTCCAAAAACACACACACACGCACACACACACACACACACACATCCAACCAAACACACACACACAGACACACACACACACACACACACACACACACACACACACACACACACACACACACACATCACTCACTCACTCACTCACTCACTCACTCCAACCAAACACACACACACAGACACACACACACGCACACACACACACACACTCCAACCAAACACACACACACTCAGACACACACACACGCACACACACACACACACACAACACAAACACACACACACACACACACCAACACACACGCACACACACACACACTCCAACCAAACACACACACACACACACACACACACACACACACATCGAGACACACACACACACACTGTAATACTGCACAGGGTTCATCTGAGTCCACACCATGTACTTATTGCATGACGCATTGAAACCTGATGATGACAAATTATTCTAAAAACCATAAAGGACTATTATAAACACTTCAATCCACAGCAAAAGTAAATGTTCTTTTTTCGACTCCATTTTGTCTACGCTTTCTTTGTCTCGCATTAGGCCGCACGACGTTACCGTAAAGGGACACTGTGTAACATTTGAAGTCATTCATTAGCTCAAATCAATATCCTCATTCATAAATATGTCCTCATTGGTGTAAAATCACCTCCACCTGCCAATAATCTGAATTATCCTCCTATGAGCGGAGAATTACAAATATTGATATTACATTTTGTACATTGAGCAGGCAAGGCTTATGGAGGAATCCATGTTGGTTGGAATGTCATCAGGTGCATTGTTTAGAATGTAGAATTGTTCTTGTCCTTGAAGGCCACTGTAGCTTCTGTTATTATTCTAAAGGGGTGGGGTTACCCAGGGAGCGTTGCATTCTAGAACTTTGTAGAACTTTCTTGATGATGTCATATTACACAGTTTCCCTTTAACGTACTGTGTTTGTATATTTTATCCACTGTTATCGAAAATCTCGTCTCACATTTTCATTCATTTATTATACACATTATAAACTTTATAAAACGCTCAAGAGAGATTCATGAATTTGACTTAAAGACACAGTGTGTAATTTTGGAATATTTAGAGGCATCAAGTGTTTTTTCAAGCGATTATTATACTCACTAATTACAACATACTGATGAATATTATATTCCACTTCTACCAAATCGGTTCTAAAAAAAAATGCCAAGAAATTCTACACACTGCGACTTTAATTAATCCATCAATCAATCAATTAATAATGGTTTATTTATTAAGCAACGTTCACTCCACCTGTTGTTGTTGCAGTTGCCAAATCTCAGACACTGTGTGCAGTAGTACAGCAACGCAGCAACGCATTGCCTCAACTAGTTGCTTAGAAAAATATGAAATGCTCAGTATATACAATTTGTGTCATAAGAACCAGAGCATAGCCGATAGTCTAAACCGAATTCCTGTAAAGTTTATACAACTTAAATGACGATATCTTTAATTTGGATTGATACATATGACTGAGAAGCAACTTTTTGAGGCAACATTGCTCCAGAAATACTGAAAATGGCCATTCTGGTGAAGTTTAAAAGCTATAGTGTGTAACTTTTTCATATAAATGAATGGCCATTACATTCAAGCCATCACCAAAACGAGTTGACACAAAGGTGATTAAGCCTATTATCAGCTCCACAAAACTCTCTGTATTTCTCAGAGCCCAAGAAATGTTTCAGTTGTTGATTCTACTGTTAAGAAAAAAACCTGGACGTACAGCAGAAGGTATAAAATCCATGTGCCGTCACTGAAGGCTTTACCTCATGTAGATGCACCGACAGTGTTGTTGTAATTACTGAGAATTCCTCTTGGGGGGTGACAGAAGTTACGCACTATAGCTTTTAGGGTCAGAAACACACACACACACACACACACACACACACACACACACACACATTTTCTCCGTCCACACACACTCTATGTAACAGCAGGTCATATTCATCACTCCACACACACACACACACACACACACACACACACACACACACACACAATCCTCTTCGTCAGCCCTTCTCCAGCTGAAACGTTTGCAGGAAAACATTTTTAACTTTTTAAGTTTCAAAAAAACACACACACAAACAGCTCATAAATAAACGTTAGCATTCGTTAGCGCTCCCCCATTGAAAGCGAATGGGAGCGACGGCTAGCTGTGCAGCAAAGATGCAAATATAATGGGTGTAATAATTGAATATTTTTAATCACTACAGCTGCAAGTGGAGATGTATTCTTTTTTCTTTCGCCTTTCAATAGCTGTTTTGTTTTCTGCTCGTTAAGACAATAAAATTTAAAATTTAAAAAAAAATTGTAATTAGTCGCCATGGCAAACTGCTTAACTATCGAACTGAGATTTTATTATTGTTTATTTTTATTTTATTTTGAAGGGGTGTTGGGGGAATTAAGTGGCCCGCTCATATACCAAATAATGCACTGATGATTATTAAGTTAACCCTTGGCTCTTATGTCTATTCTATTCTATTCTATTCTAAAGCATTTACCATTGACCCCCCCCCCCCTCACCACCACCCCCCCACCCCCCTCCTCTCCCCCAGGTGCCAAACCTACGGAAGACTATTAGGTTCAAAATAGAGAATTGTGCTTCGAGAAGAGAAAAAAAGGCAAAATTTAAAATGAAAAGTAAAGTCGATTAGTGGAGCTTAGAGGACACACACACACACACACACACACACACACACACACACACACACACACACACACACACACACACATACACACACACTGACACACACACACACAGCCCAGAGCACATAGAGAGCAATGTTATCAATCATTTTATTCCTTGATATATATTTTTGACTTTTTTTCTTGAATGCTTTTTGACCCTAATACTCTTCCGTACAAACAAAGATGGAGCTTCTCATGTTGTTATTGTTTTGTCAGCTGATGACTGAATGAATTTTTGGCGGGAAACGAACGGGGAAATAAAGGTTGAAATCAGCTGTAGCCGGTGGTGATTTATTTTTGTTAAGTTTTAGTTTTTAGAGGGAGCGGGGGGGGGGGGGGGGGGGGAGAGACAGCTAGTCTCCAGTCAAAGAAAACGATTTATTTATTTTCATAAAAGGGGGATTGGATACTCTCCTGATTATTTTGCTTCATTCAATAAAGAATTCTGTGAGGAGAAAAAGGACAATCTGTCTGTGTTTGTGTCTGAATGAGAATTATTTTTTTCTATGTACTTTATTTATGGATTCTTTTTAGAGAGAACACACACAAACAAAAGAAAAAATAAATTAAACCTGCAGTGTGTGGAATTTTGGGTTTTATTTCCTAGCAGATTTTGTAGAAAGTAATTATAATATCCATAAGTACATTTAATTTAGTGCATAATAGCTGAAAAATGTTTTTTTGAATTATTATTTTTTCCCTTAGAAAGGGTCTCATATATGTCCATATTTCTGCATGTTTTGAACCAAGGCCTAGGGCAGCCATCTTGAAAGTGTCATAGTTGGAATGTCATCAGGTCCATTGTTTAAAATTTAGAATGGTTCTTGTCCTTGAAGGCCACTGTAGCTTCTGTTATTATTCAAAAGGGGTGGGGTTACCCAGGGAGCGTTGCATTCTAGAACTTTGTTGAACTTTCTTGATGATGTGATATTACACACTGCACCTTTAAACAACTAACATGGCGTACTCTACTTTACAGGTTTCTAAGGACATTGTTTAAACTAAAAGTCAAATGTTAAGCAGAGAATAAAAAGTCAACGAGGTGTCATGTAGGTCCCTTCAGTGCTGTTATATAGTCCAGGAAAGGCTGACATATCTGGTAAAACTTCTCTGCTTTCCCTGGAATCTGTTAACAAATTTTCTCCATTTGAGCCACTTGTTTGCCATGACACGGAAATAAAAAACATAATTCATATAGAGTGCTGCTAGAGAACTCCATGACATGAGCCACGTATCGAAGCAGGGGGCTACCTCCTGATTCCAAATTCAGAGATAACCATCCCATAGATAGACAAAGCTTTTGTATGACCTAAAGTCTCTAGCTGTGACGAGCCTAGAATGGCTGTTTCTGGGTTGGGATGGTGTCCTCGAGTATCATCTTCTTTTTTTTTTTTAAGACATTTCTTTTTGGCATTTTTATGCTTTATTGATAGTGTAGAGACAGAGTTGAAATGGGGCAGAGAGGGGAGTGACATGCAGAGAACGACCGCGGGCTGGAATCGAACCCGGGTCTGCTGCTGGCCGAGGCCCATGGGGGGGGGCGCCCTACCAACTGAGCTAAGGGCGCCCCCTGGAGAATCATCTTTTAAAGGTGCAGTGTGTAATATGACATCATCAGGTAAGTTCTAGAAAGTTCTAGAATGCAACGCTCCCTGGGTAACCCCAACCCTTTCGAATAATAACAGAAGCTACAGTGGCCTTCAAGGACAAGAACAATTCTAAATTTTAAACAATGCACCTGATGACATTCCAACTATGACACTTTCAACATGGCGGCCACTAGGCCTTGGTCCAAAATATGCAGAAATATGGACATATATGAGACCCTTTCTAAGGGAAAAAATATTATTCAAAACATTTTTTTCAGCAATTATGCACTAAATTAAAAGTGCTTATGGATATTATAATTACTTTCTACAAAATCTGCAGCTTTAAATGTTTAATGAATGAGTTATGACTAAATTCATCTTTTTAAATCAAAATAATGAAAATATTGAATTTTATTGAAAAATAAATCTGTTTTATTTAAAGTTGCAGTGTGTAGAATTTATTTGCTTTTTTCAGAACAGACTTGGTAGAAATGGAATATAATATTGTTTTAATTAGTGTATAATCACTTTTTTTACAATTAAAGGTGCTATGAGGAACTTTTCAGTGTGTGTTAATTCTAGCGCCCCCCTTTGGACCAAAAGCAGTAGTGTTTTTACCACGCCAGCTGTTGTTCCTGGGTGAGCGTATACCCATGACAAAGGCCTTAAGAAAAACTATATAAAAATAGCATTCTTTACACTGATGGTCTCGTTTGCTGTTACATGTAATTTATGATCATCAGAGGAAAAATTAGACTGTTTCAGAAATATCGACTATAAGAATATTTTGATGGTAAAACATTGATACATTTACTTAAAGAGATCCTATTATACTACTTTTCTGGTCTTAATTTCTTGTTAAAAACTGCTATAGAGCAACCTGACACGAATCACATCACAGCCACCCCAGACGGTCAGCAGGGAATACGTCTAAATGCATGTATGTCATTATTTGATACTCTAGTATGGTTAAACATGACTATAAATCATTATAACAATGTTTATAGGTCATAAAAGTTGAAAAGTATCATAGGTCCTCTTTAAAGGTGTAGTCAGTGATTCTGGAGAACGCTTGTTGTCAAAATCAGTGAATATCTCCTCATGATCCACTACCTGTCTGTACTGTGTGTCCCCTGAAAAGAAAAACCCCAGTGTTAATACACAGCCTAGGCTCTGTAAACAGGCACGTTGCTACCCACTGTGGGACCCCTTGTTTACCCTTTATAGACAGTTTATAGGCCGTGTTTTACCACTGGATTTTTTTCAGCACACACTGTGGGACAGGCAGGGATAGCGGGGGGATATTCACTGATTTTGACAACAAGCGTTCTCCAGAATCACTGACTCTACCTTTACTGGGACACTTCCATGCTTTATTTTAGGCCCCAAGGTCTAACAAGGGGTAATGGAGGAGCTGCTTTTTTATAGTTCAATGCCACAGGACCATACTGTAGGCTACAGCACACACACACACACACACACACACACACACACACACACACACTCACTCACTCACTCACTCACACTCACACTCACTAACACACTCTCACACTCTCTCTCTCTTTATGTGTGTGTGTGTACTGTAGAGAAACACAACGTGAAACACTTCCAACATTTTATTTCTGAACTGCCACTGATGGGAGGTGGAGCGGGAGGAGGGAGGGGGGATGGTGCCGCCTCCTGATGCCCAATAATCAGACGCAAAGGCCGGCGACAGAGCGAGGCTAAGCCAGGGGGGTAGCTGGGTGATTTCTAAGGGATATTGTTGGATTATTTGACCCGATTTCGAGCTGTTTTCCCCCTGGTGTGTGTCGGAAATCGGCGACGGCTCTGGTGCTTTTGTAACACTCTCTGGTTCTTGCCCTGGAGGCCCCCGGGGAAGCTTAGACTTCGGAGCCGGGTAGCAGCGCTCGTACATCGGGGGAGTAGAGCAGGTATGTCCGCTGTGTGGAAAACACCACTCATACCCTTTAAATCGAACCCAAATGTTTTATATGTTTACATATTTGGCTAAAGCAGGGTTATGTCTCTTGATTGATGTGACTGTGTCGGCGATCGAAGCACACATTAACGGACATTTTGAGTGTTTTGTGTCGGGAGGAAGGAGCTAGTTTCTGGAGGTTGCTAATAACCGTTAGCAACCGTAGCATTCCATTGTCACAGCTATGCTAGCAGGCAGGCGTTTGTAACATCTGCGAAAATACATAAGTACGCTGAATTGTAACTCAGAATTCGACATTTGACACGTCGTTTCGCCATGTACGTGTTTAATATCAGCGGTGAATGTGGTGAGATATGTGATGGTTGTTTTAGTTTACACAGACAATGTTGTCGCCTCGCTAGCATCCTGACGCTAAGAAGCTACAACGGTTGGTAGCGGTTGGTTGCTACCTGTCTGCTAGCAATAGCTTCTGTTATAATATCAGGGACCAATGAGTTTTAAGTTGTATTTCGGGACATTTTAAACGTATAAATAGCACTGTGAAATGGGCCAGTTTATTACTTATATACCAATATAACAATATGTTTCGGTTGTACACGTTATTCCATAAATGTGACTAGTTATGTGTAATGTGCATCCATTGAAAAAACAGATGTTAACGCCAAATATAGAGACAACATGTTCTATTTTATTTTATATAACATATTAGTGTACAAAGTTATTACAGAACACATTTTGGATACAGCCTTTTCATTCATTTTATAAATTAATAACAAATAC
>CM049397.1:36542197-36559697 GCA_026929865.2 Hyperoplus lanceolatus
CACTCATGCAGTCACTCACTCACTCACTCACTCACTCACTCACTCACTCACTCACTCACTCACTCACTCACTCACTCACTCACTCACTCACTCACTCACTCACTCACACATACATACATAATGTCATTCACTGTAAGTTTTGTTCATGGAAAATGACAATAAAGTTGATATTGAATGACTGGCAGCTTGATGTGAGCGCAGGGTGACACACACGCCAGGGAGGATTATGTGAAATGTAGTTTGTTATAATTAATCCTGTTTATCTCTCTCTCTGTCTCTCCCTGTCTTTCTCTGTCTCTGTCTCTCCCTCTCTCTCTCTCTGTCTCTCTCTCTCTCTCCCTCTCTCTGTGTCTCTCTCTCCCTCTCTCTCTGTCTCTCTCTCCCTCTCTCTCTGTCTCTCTCTCTCTCTCTCTCTACTAACCCTATCTCTCTCTCGCTCTCTCTCTCTCTACTAACCCTATCTCTCTCTCTCCCTCTCTCTCTCTCTCTCTCTCTCTCTCTCTCTCTCTCTCTGTCTCTCTCTCTCTCTCTCTCTCCCTCTCTCTCTGTCTCTCTCTCTCTCTCTCTCTCTCTCTCTCTCTCTCTCTCTCTCCCTCTTCTCTCTCTCTCTCTCTCTCTCTCTCAGGAGTCTGTCTGCCTCTCACCATGAACCCAATGAACCAGATGAAAGGTGGAATGCCCAACAATCCACACAGGTACACACACACACACACACACACACACACACACACACACACACACACACACACACACACACACACACACACACACACACACACCCTCTCTTTCTACTCACTCACTGACTGTCATTTAAACCTGCAGTGTGTAGAATTTTGGGTTTTATTTCCTAGCAGATTTTGTAGAAAGTAATTATAATATCCATAAGTACATTTAATTTAGTGCATAATAGCTGAAAAAAATGTTTCGAATTATTTTTCCCTTAGAAAGGGTCTCATATAAGTCCATATTTCTGCATATTTTGGACCAATGCCTAGTGCCGCCATCTTGAAAGTGTCATAGTTGGAATGTCATCAGGTGCATTGTTTAAAAATTTAGAATTGGTCTTGTTCTTGAAGGCCACTGTAGCTTCTGTTATTATTCTAAAGGGGTGGGGTTACCCAGGGAGCATTGCATTCTAGAACTTTGTAGAACTTTCTTGATGATGTCATATTACACACTGCACCTTTAAGGGCGCAATGAGCTGGAATATTTGCTGCAAATTTAGCCAGAGAAAAATATTCACAAACAATTGGATACAACACATACTAATGCCTGTCTGTCTGCCTGACTGTCTCTCTGTCTCTGTACTAACCCTATCTCTCTCTCCTCTCTCTCTCTCTCTCTCTGTATTAACCCTATCTCTCTCTCTCTGTACTAACCCTATGTCTCTCTCTCTCTCTGTACTAACCCTGTCTCTCTCTCTCTCTCTCTCTCTCTCTCTCTCTCTCTCTCTCTCTGTACTAACCCTGTCTCTCTCTCTCTCTCTGTACTAACCCCATGTCTCTCTCTCTCTCTCTGTACTAACCCTATGTCTCTCTCTACTTTCCCTATGTCTCTCTCTCTCTGTACTAACCCTGTCTCTCTCTCTCTCTGTACTAACCCCATGTCTCTCTCTCTCTGTACTAACCCCATGTCTCTCTCTCTCTCTCTCTCTCTCTCTCTCTCTCTCTGTACTAACCCTGTCTCTCTCTCTCTCTCTCTCTGTACTAACCCCGTCTCTCTCTCTCTCTCTCTCTCTGTACTAACCCCATGTCTCTCTCTCTCTCTGTACTAACCCTATCTCTCTCTCTCTCTGTACTAACCCTATCTCTCTCTCTCTCTCTCTACTAACCCTATGTCTGTCTCTCTCTCTCTGTACTAACCCTATGTCTCTCTCTCTCTCTCTCTACTAACCCTATCTCTCTCTCCCTCTCTCTCTCTCTACTAACCCTATCTCTCTCTCTCTCTCTCTCTCTCTCTCTGTACTAACCATAGATAGTATAATATAATGGATAAAGCATCATGGCCGACCTCAGTTCACCGAGGAGTATCCCTTCTTTCTTGGCGTGTGCGCGCCGCCATCTTGCCAGAGTTTGCCTCCGCCTCACTTCCTCGTACCAAAAAAGGGCATGTAGCGACGTTGGGGGGAGGGAGATAGTCCCATCTAGCCGAAGTACTGTGACGTACACCGAGTTAGCAACATTAGCACGACCGCCAGGAGCTAGGCTAACAACACTCGCTCTACTAGTTAGCCTACCAGTAGACGAGCTCAGCCTCAGTCACGTAATTCCCTGCCTCCAGTTGGTCCAACAACTCCAACAGAGCTGAACATATTCTCAATATCACCTCCGAGCACATGAGAGAGGGCATTAAAAAGCTCGTAGCTGAAACAAATGTCTCCTAGTGTTGACTAAGGGCTGAACAAGCTGATCTCAATGTATTTGTAATAATATTAATTGTATTTTGGTCTCCAGACTGAAAATGTTATTAACAGTAATACATGATAAGGGAGGATACATTCAATCTATAAACAGATGAGAACACTAATTTAATAGCCTATGATTTTGAATATACATATATTATATAAAATATTTAGAGCAGGGTTTTATGTTAAGGTGCAACAGTTGAATTAAATGATTAAATACACTTTCTATCGCTTCTATACAGCCATCGTTGAAAGCATCCTCACCTCATCCATCAGTCTGATTTGCCAGGCTTGACTCACTCTCCCGGAAGAAATTAGAGTGCATCAACAGCATCCAAAATTATTGGCACACCCTACCATCCCTTGAATTACTATCCCGCAAACTGACACTACACATCTCTGATCCCACTCACCCTGCACACTATGCCTTCCAACATTCTAAAACCTGAACGCTGACGATTAAGCATGGCCCTGTTGTATTATGTAATGTGCCTGTCTGTATGTTCAATGTAAAGTTGGAACCTGTACCAAGGAGCTGTACTGAAAACAAATTCCACCAGCCTGGCTGTGTGGTCATTAAAAGTATCTTCATCATCATATCAGAGAATTGACTCTTTTACAAGTCACCAATTACAATATCACTTGAGTAAAAGTAGAACATTATGTTATATTAAAAGTACTTATGAAAATGATTTTGCTTGTATGTAAGACTCAAAGATGACCCAGGTAAAGATTAAACAGTGTAGAAGGAAATATTCACATCCTTTACTGAAGTAAAAGTACAAATACCAAACTGTTAAATTACTCTGTTACAAGTAAAAGTTTTGCATTGAAATTTTAACAGGAGAAGCTATATGAAACATTCTCGGCATATTTTCATTAAAAATTACACAAAAATAGTCAAAAGATAATACATTTGGGGCTGTTAAGTTATCAATTAATAAAAGTATGTTTTTTTATATAGGCCTAATCAGAGCTATGTAATGTTGTAAAACACTTTACTTAAGTTAGGAAAAAATCCCACAAAAAAAAACTTGAAAGATTTTCTACAGAGCAGGAATATTTCTACAAAGACGGACAGTGCAGAACAAGATATATCACAACATATCACAATCAATGACAATTATCACAAGCAGATAAGATGAGGATAGTGTGAATGTAGGTTAACTTCAGCTTGCTGCCAGATGAAGAGCCACACCGTCGCTCTTTCACGTAGAGATCAGGGAGACCAGAGGCACACATTCATTCCTCCATGTTAACCTGGAAGAGGACAGAGAGACAACCACTGAGTCAAACAATACAGAAAGAGTCAGATAAAAGTAATGCACTAGGCAATCAATAATTTTTTTCGGAAAAATAGCGTTTGAAATTGGAATAAAGGAAGAAACAACAAAAATTGTATATTTATTTTTGAGTTAATGCAGTACGATAACCGTCATAATATCCACGGATAACACAGATGCGGAAACACAGCCACAATTGTATATTTAATTTGAGTTTATACGACTGTTATAAAAAAAATAACCATCGTAGTAACCGTGGAACGGAGCCGGTTTTACGGATGCACATAGCCCCTTCATCTATAAACATTATTGAGCGCAAACTTGTGAGCATATATTTTGTCACAAAAGTGTTCCTATGCCATATGTTTAACCCATAGATAATAAAAGGTTTCACTGGACCGCTCAGCCCAACTTTTGTTTCTGAACCGATTCCATTACGTGCCCATCTGACCATAAACAGTCGTTAGCGGCATGGAGCCTTGAAAAAACCTCGGGCCCGGGCAGAGACACACCGGCTCCACAAGCATGCAGCCAACATGATTTATGATATGATTTAAACCGATATTCCACACGTATTCAACACAGTACCATGCCCTTCATAAACTGTAAAACAGCGACCCTCACGGCCCAAACACCGCGATAGTGGCTACTAGCTATTTATTTAGCTGGCATAACAGAGCTAACACTGCCACTGTGACACTCGCGAAACTAACAGCTTGTAATTGGTTCTATAGGCTACAGTGTACAGTTGTAACATAACAATAATAATTGTAAATACAGTGTTACTCACCGAAAAAACTGTAAACCACAGTCCTTAATCCATCGTTGGTACAGCCCCAAGCAGCACACGGGATGGAGGAATGAACACACTGCTGTCTACTGAGTTAGCATGCTAACCCTTACAACTAGCCTTCGAGGTTGAGTGAGGGACAGAGGCTAGCTGTCAATCAAGAGGCCACGCCCCTAAAATTCATATATTTTAACTTCCAATAGAATAAAAACTAGTCTGCTAGAAAAAAATTCACCCCCCTCAGAGTTGTCATGGAGATATGAACTAAACATACAGACTAGAATGGTTTTTCAATCCAGGCCTGAAATAGGGTTAATAATGCTGTGAAAACGGCATGTTTAACATTGGAGTCAATAAGAGATGGCTCTCTTCTGCATACAGCCCCCAGTGGCACTTCCGGGTTACTACAGTTGTGGTCACTTCCTTATTGGATACTGGTAAAAATCGCTGAGGTTGGGGCTTGGTACTAACCCTATCTCTCTCTCTCTCTCTCTGTACTAACCCTATGTCTCTCTCTCTCTCTCACACACACACACACACACACACACACACACACACACACACACACACACACACACACACACACACACACACACACACACACACACACACACACACACACACACACACACACACACACACTAACCCTGTGTCTCCCCCCCCACAGTGAGGGTTCGTACCCCTATGATCCGTCCAGTTGGCAGCAGCAGACCAATCAGCCGACAGGATCTCTCTCCGTGGTAACCACCGTCTGGGGCGTGACCAACCCCTCAGCCAGCCAGGTGTGATGACAGACAGACAGACAGACAGGCAGGCAGGCAGACAGACAGACAGACAGACAGACAGACAGACAGACAGACAGACAGACAGACAGACGGACGGACGGACTGACAGACAGACAGGCAGACAAGCAGGCAGGCAGACAGACAGACAGGCAGGCAGACAGGCAGACAGACAGGCAGGTATGATGACAGACAGACAGACAGACAGACAGCCAGGTGTGATGACAGACAGACAGACAGACAGGCAGCCAGGTGTGATGACAGACAGACAGGCAGACAGACAGACAGGCAGGCAGACAGACAGACAGACAGACAGCCAGGTATGATGACAGACAGACAGGCAGACAGACAGACAGGCAGACAGACAGACAGACAGGCAGCCAGGTGTGATGATAGACAGACAGACAGACGGACGGACAGACACATTCATCTTGACCAACCCCTCAGTCAGCCAGGTGTGATGACAGGCAGGCAGGCACACAGACAGACAGACAGACAGACAGTTCAGAGAGACAGACAGACAGACAGGGCTGGAGTCAGTGACTCTGGAGAACGCTTGTTGTCAAAATCACTTTTTGTCAAAATCAGTGAATATCTCCTCATGATCCACTACCTGTCTGTACTGTGTGTGTGAGCTGAAAAGAAAACCCAGTGTTAATACACAGCCTAGGCTCTGTAAACGTGCATGTTAACAAAGGGGGCCCACTGTGGCTAGCAACAAGCCTGTATTCAGAGCCTAGGCTGTGTATTAACACGCTGTGTTTTTGAAGAGAAATTGCACACTGAATCTTTTTGACGATATAGGATCTTCTATTCTGTTCTAATGTGTGTGTGTGTGTGTTTGTCTCTCTCTCCTTCCCTCTCTCTCTCTCTCTCCCTCCCTCTATCTCTCCCTCTCTCCCTCCCTCCCTCTATCTCTCCCTCCCTCTCTCCCTCCCTCTCCCCCTCTCTCTCCCTCTCTCCCTCCCTCTCCCTCTCTCTCTCACTTCCTCCCTCTCCCTCTCTCTCTCTCTCTCCCCCTCCCGCCCTCTCCCTCTCTCTCTCTCTCCATCAGGGTATGGGTGGAGGGGGTATGGGTCCAGGCTCTAACCCAGGCGGTGGGCCCATGATGCAGGGTCCGGGGGGTCCAGGCATGCAGGGTGGTCCCGGAGGTTACATGGGGCAGCAGGGCTACGGCGAGCCCAACAAAGGCTACATGAACCCGGGCATGTACGGACGGCCGCAGGGGGGGTACCCTGGAGGACCGGGGGGTTACCAAGGAAGGTGGGTGTTGATTTTACACACACCACTCACTCACTCACACAGACAGACAGACAGTAAGACAAACTCGCTCAATCACTGACAGTCACACACACACACACACACACTGACTCGCACGCAAACACTCGCGTCTGTCACTCACACACACACACACGCTTGACGCACGCAGACTCACTTGCTCTCACTCACTCACTCACTCACTCACTCACTCACTCACTCACTCACTCACTCACTCACTCACTCACTCACTCACTCACTCACACACTCACTCACTCACTCACTCACTCACTCACTCACTCACTCACTCACTCACTCACTACACTATTACAGCTTAACATTTAAACATAATGTGTGTGTGTTCTCTGTTATAACCCTAACCTGTCTCTCTCTCTGCCTGTCTGTCACTAACCCTAACCTGTCTCTCTCTCTGTCTGTCTGTCTCTCAGGGTGTATTCACACTGGGAAAGTCCGCTAGTTCACTTGCTTTGGTCCAGACCAAATGGAGTTTTGATTTTTTTTGTTTGGTGTGGTCCACTTTCATATTGCCCCTTTTGCAAGTGAACCAGCATTACGAAGCAAAACCACACGTGATCTGAGGTTATTCATTCATTGGACAGACATTCTGGGGTGGAGAGAAACAGGAAGCACGAAGTTAAAACTACGAAACATATATCATTGATATAATATGGGGTTAAAAATAATAAAATGGCCAACATCTAACCTATAAATAAAGAGGAAAAACATCGGATTATTGTTGTTTCATATGGTTATAATATGTAGCCCTATGTCAATGCAACGTTATGTGGCGTGTAGCCTACAATGTGAAATATCATTTTTACTGTAGTTTTGGTGCTGGACGCGCGTCACGCGAGAAGAATAGGCTCAAGCTGACACTCATCTGATTAAGCTGTGTATCAGCTGGGTCGGCGCAGTTCAGCTCCAAACTGACACGGGGTATTGACGGTCCCGTACATGGGAAGCAAAATAAAAACACACATTTCTTGCGCAGCGTGAACCTGTTGGCACTGTGCGAGAGACGCTCCCCTCTCCTTCATCTGATCGCTGAACACATTCAGCATGTTTACGCGTCCTCTCGATCAAATGTAATATATTGTTCTGGGCTCCCGGTCAAACCACAACTTATCGTCCTAACAATGGCAACAACAAAACTTTCCCATAATGTGAAGCTGACGGCTATTTATTTAAAAAGAAAAGAAAGAAAAGGCACAGTGCCTCCTTCATTTGGGTCGGATCGAGTCCGGACAAATTCACACCACAAACGAACTGCAGCAGAGTGCGTTTGGAAACGCACCGAGACTACCTCTTCAGCTGGGTCTCGGAGCGTTTGTTTGGTCCGCCCCCGAGTGTGATTGCTGTATTCACACCTGCCTGAAAGATGCGCATTGAAGGCAGAAGTGCATCTGAGTTCGTTTCAACCGAACTAAACACGGCATGTGTGAATACACCCTCAGTTATAACCCTAACCTGTCTCTCTCTCTGCCTGTCTGTCTCTCTCAGTTAAAACCCTAACCTGTCTCTCTCTCTGCCTGTCTGTCTCAGTTATAACCCTAACCTGTCTCTCTCTCTGCCTGTCTGTCTCTCTCTCAGTTAAAACCCTAACCTGTCTCTCTCTCTCTGTCTGTCTGTCTCTCTCTCTGTTATAACCCTAACCTGTCTGTCTCTCAGTTATAACCCTAACCTCTCTCTCTGTCTGTCTGTCTCTCTCTCAGTTATAACCCTAACCTGTCTGTCTCTCTGCCTGTCTGTCACTCTCAGTTGTAACCCTAACCTGTCTCTCTCTCTGCCTGTCTGTCTCTCTCTCAGTTATAACCCTAACCTGTCTCTCTCTCTGCCTGTCTGTCTCTCAGTTATAACCCTAACCTGTCTCTCTCTCTGCCTGTCTGTCTCTCAGTTATAACCCTAACCTGTCTCTCTCTCTGCCTGTCTGTCTCTCTCTCAGTTATAACCCTAACCTGTCTCTCTCTCTGCCTGTCTGTCTCTCTCTCAGTTATAACCCTAACCTGTCTGTCTCTCTGTCTGTCTGTCTCTCTCTCAGTTATAACCCTAACCTGTCTGTCTCTCTGCCTGTCTGTCTCTCAGTTATAACCCTAACCTGTCTCTCTGTCTGTCTGTCTGTCTCTCTCTCAGTTATAACCCTAACCTGTCTCTCTCTCTGCCTGTCTGTCTCTCAGTTATAACCCTAACCTGTCTCTCTCTCTGCCTGTCTGTCTCTCAGTTATAACCCTAACCTGTCTCTCTCTCTCTGCCTGTCTGTCTCTCTCTCAGTTATAACCCTAACCTGTCTGTCTCTCTGTCTGTCTGTCTCTCTCTCAGTTATAACCCTAACCTGTCTGTCTCTCTGCCTGTCTGTCTCTCAGTTATAACCCTAACCTGTCTCTCTGTCTGTCTGTCTCTCTCTCAGTTATAACCCTAACCTGTCTCTCTCTCTGCCTGTCTGTCTCTCTCTCAGTTATAACCCTAACCTGTCTCTCTCTCTGCCTGTCTGTCTCTCTCTCAGTTATAACCCTAACCTGTCTGTCTCTCTGCCTGTCTGTCTCTCAGTTATAACCCTAACCTGTCTCTCTGTCTGTCTGTCTGTCTCTCTCTCAGTTATAACCCTAACCTGTCTCTCTGTCTGTCTGTCTCTCTCTCAGTTATAACCCTAACCTGTCTCTCTGTCTGTCTGTCTCTCTCTCAGTTATAACCCTAACCTGTCTGTCTCTCTGCCTGTCTGTCTCTCAGTTATAACCCTAACCTGTCTGTCTCTCTGCCTGTCTGTCTCTCAGTTATAACCCTAACCTGTCTGTCTCTCTGCCTGTCTGTCTCTCAGTTATAACCCTAACCTGTCTGTCTCTCTGCCTGTCTGTCTCTCAGTTATAACCCTAACCTGTCTGTCCCTCTGCCTGTCTGTCTCTCAGTTATAACCCTAACCTGTCTGTCTCTCTGCCTGTCTGTCTCTCAGTTATAACCCTAACCTGTCTGTCTCTCTGCCTGTCTGTCTCTCAGTTATAACCCTAACCTGTCTGTCTCTCTGCCTGTCTGTCTCTCAGTTATAACCCTAACCTGTCTGTCTCTCTGCCTGTCTGTCTCTCAGTTATAACCCTAACCAGGGCGGGTCCCGAGGCTCAGCTGACTTCAGTCAAGCTGCTGCTGCCGCAGCCGTCGCTGCTGCCGCGGCAACAGCAACCGCCACCGCCACGGCAACCGTCGCCGCCATCCAAGAGAAACAGAACCAGGAAATGAACTACGGACAGGTGAAGATCTCTCTCTCTCTCTCTCCTCCCTCTCTTTCTCTTTCTCTCTCTCTCTCTCCTCTCCCTCTCTCTCTCTCTCTCTCTCTCTCATCGCTGGTAGTTTTGTGCGCACCGGATTGTGGGTCAGAATCGCCCAAATAGCATGCTGTTTTCAACACTAAAAATCTTGTTATATCTCTCTCCCTCTCTCTCTCCCTCCCTCCCTCCCTCTGTCTCTCTCTCTCAGATGGGTGGGGGTCCGGGCTACAGCAGTCAGTTCATCTCCCACTCGGGGCCCCGCGGCCCCCCAGGTATGGGCCCCGGACAGCAGGGCAGAGGGCCCCCCTCCATGGGTCCCATGTACGGACAGGTAAGACTGTTATTCACTTATGAGAATATACCTTAGAGCAGGGGTCAGCAACCCTCGGCAACCCAAAGTCATTGGCACGCTGGCAATAAGCAGTACCCTCTCAGCAGCATTTCAAATCAACTAAAAGGCATCTGCTTTATATGTGGCCTGTGACGTATCGTTTGATTGGGTAGGCTATTTTATGGGCGGCAGTGGCGAAGTGGGTAGGGAGTTCGCCTCTGGAGTGCAGGGTCAGAGGTTCGATCCCCCGTCTCCCCGCCACATGTCGAAGTGTCCCTGGGCAAGACACTGAACCCCAAATTGCTCCCGTTGGTTCAGAGAGCGCCTTGCATGGCAGCTTCTACCAGCGGTGTATGAGTGTGTGTATGAATGGGTGAATGTGGTAAGATATGTAAAGCTAGATTGGCTATAAAGCGCTAGATAAGTCAAGTCCATTTACCATTTATTTCCCACAGAACTACACAGGTGTCACTCTCCAGGTAACGTTTACTGCTGCTGCTGGAGTGAGGCATGGAGCGATATTAGGCCAATCACGCCATTCTATTCTATTCTTCTTTTTCTTTTTCTTTTTTTCACAAGGAAGTCCCATGACATAAACACTTGTCCTTTACGAGGGGAGCTGGCCGAATAGCAGCTTTAGTTTGTTGTTTAGCCTGTTCATTCTCTTTAGTCTTAAGATTGCATTAGACTCTCCCACGTCTTTGTTGGAATGTAAACCATTATCTTATTATAGACCTATTATCAACTTATTGAATGTATTGACATCCAATTTAAATAAATGGGCCAGACTCCTCCTCCCAGTAGTAATAATAATAATAATAATAATGATGATGATGATGATGATGATAATAATGATAATGATAATAATAATGATAATAATAATAATAATAATATCTTGGTTTTATAAAGCGCCTTTCAAGAAACCCAAGGACGCTTCAATATTAAGACTGGTGTGTGTGTGTGTGTGTGCGTGCGTGCGTGCGTGCGCTAATCGATGACACTTGTGTGTGTGTGTGTGTCTTTAAAACAATAACCTGTGTGTGTGTGTGTGTTACTGTCCCTTGTACACACAGGGAGGAGGTCCACAGCGCGTTCAGCAGCATCCAAACTACGGCCCCGGCCCCCAGCAGGGACACATGAGGCCACAGCAGGGTCTGAAGCGCCCCTACAGCGCAGAGGTAAACATGGGGAACGCCTGTTGTCCAAATCAGTGAATATCTCCTGATTTTTTTTTTTTTTTTTTTTTTTAACCTTTATTTCTACAGGTAAATCCCATTGAGACCGAAGACTCTTTTGCAAGGGAGACCTGTTTTCCTTTCCCACGTTACCATTCACACACACATTCATACACCGATAGCAGCAGGCTAACTATCGACATTCACACGAGGCAAGGTGGGTGAAGTGTCTTGCCCAAGGACACAACAGCCATGACACAGGTGGCAGGGCGGGGATCGAACCTCCAACCCTTTGATCATCAGCCAACCCGCTCTACCACCTGAGACACAGTCGCCCCCTGATGATCCACTACCTGTCTGTACTGTGTGTGCACTGAAAAGAGTCTGTAGTTAATACACAGCCCAGGCTCTGTAAACTGGCATGCAAACAAACTGGGCCCTTCGTAGCTATAGCAACATGCCTGTTAACAGAGACCTAGATTGACTCGTGAGGAGATGTTCAGCGGTTTAAACAAAGTGATTTGAAACGGGGATGTTGCTATAGATACGATGCTCCTTTGTTTACAGAACATGTCAATATTGTCAGAATCTAAACATTATGTTCTAAATAAATGATTTGCCTTTCTCCCTCTCTCTCCCTCCCCTCTCCGTCCCCCTCTCTCCCTCCCCTCTCCTTCCCTCTCTCTCCCTCCCCTCTCCTTCCCTCTCTCTCTCTCCCCTCTCCTTCCCTCTCTCTCTCTCCCCTCTCCTTCCCTCTCTCTCTCTCCCCTCTCCTTCCCTCTCTCCCTCCCCTCTCCTTCCCTGTCTGTCTGTCTGTCTGCCTGCCTGTCTGTCTGTCTCTCCGTCTGTCTGTCTGTCTGTCTGTCACACACACACACACACACTTCGCTCCCTCCCTCCCTCCCTCCCTCTCTCTGTCTCCCTCTGTCTGTCTGTCTGTCTGTCTGTCTGTCTGTCTGTCTGTCTGTCTCTGTCTGTCTGTCTCTCCCCCCCTCCATCCCTCCCTCCCTGTCTCACCCTCTCTCTGTCTGCCTGCCTGTCTGTCTCCCCCCCAGCAGTTCCAGGGCATGCCCGGTCAGTACGGTGTGCCTGTAGGGACCAGTGTTAACGTCATGTCTGGACCAGGAGGGGGGGGCGGCCCCGGGCCGTACAACAACCCCAACATGCAGTACCATCCAGGTTAGACACACACACACACACACACACACACACACACACACACACACACACACACACACACACACACACACACACACACACACACACACACACACACAGGTTAGACACACACAGTACCATCCAGGTTAGACAGACAGACAGACAGACAGACACAGACAGACAGACACACACAGAGTACCATCCAGGTCAGACAGACAGACAGACACACACACACACACAGAGTACCATCCAGGTTAGCACACACTAACATGCAGTACCATCCAGGTTAGACACACACACACACACACACACACACACACACACACAGGTTAGACAGACAGACAGACAGACAGACAGACAGACAGACAAGACAGACAGACAGACAGACAGACACACACACAGAGTACCATCCAGGTTAGACACACACACACGCACACACACACAGTACCATCCAGGTTAGACAGACAGACAGACACACACACACACACACACACACACACACACACACACAGAGTACCATCCAGGTTAGACACACACACACGCACACACACACAGTACCATCCAGGTTATACAGACAGACAGACACACACACACACACACACACACACACACACACAGAGTACCATCCAGTTAGTGTTAATACTGGGTTCAAAACAGTGATAAAGCAATACATGAAGTCTAATTTAAAGGTGCAGTGTGTAGAATTTCTTGGCATTTTTAAGAACAGACACGTTCTTTATTTTCATTTTAAGAAGCTTCATTCTACATTTTCTGTTTTTAAATGATCACAATTTTTTTGTTCGTTCAAAATTTCAATTAAAGGGGCAGTGTGTAATATGACATCATCAAGAAAGTTCTAGAAAGTTCTAGAATGCAACGCTCCCTGGGTAACCCCACCCCTTTAGAATAATAACAGAAGCTACAGTGGCCTTCAAGGACAAGAACAATTCTACATTTTAAACAATGCACCTGATGACATTCCAACTATGACACTTTCAAGATGGCGGCACTAGGCCTTGGTCCAAAATATGCAGAAACATGGACATATATGAGACCCTGTCTTTGGGAAAAAATAATAATTAAAAAAAAAAATTCAGCTATTATGCACTAAATTAAATGTACTTATGGATATTATAATTACTTTCTACAAAATCTGCTAGGAAATAAAACCCAAAATTCTACACACTGCAGCTTTAAAGAAAACTTGTGTGTGTGCCCTTTTGAGTAGTTGGTAGTTTAACCCATTGATGACTATGGCAATCTAGGATGCATGTCCTTAATGCCTGAGGGTTTTCTGAAAAAATTGTACGAATTGTCAAGCCTACCAAAACCTTAATATCTAAGACTGTGTAGCACATAGAAACATGAAATAAAATACATTTAAAAGTTAAGGTTCACAGGTTTTATTTAAACATGCTCCCTTAGCGCTTACAAACCAACAAATATTTCTAAAAATCGTCAAAATGAGATGAATTAGAAAATTATTAAATATTGTTAATAAATAGATGCAATGTGTTGTGTGATTTTCGTCAGTAGTCTATAGTAGACCTTGATTCTGCGCACCAAACGCCACTAACTGTTCCGTCGCCGACATAGCCGGCGTATTTTTATTATTATTTTGTTTTATTTTTTATTTTTTTGATTGACATGATTTTCGGCAAACCACACAACTTTTGGGTGGTCACGTGGTCTTAAAAAAATCAACAAAACCCACCTCTTGTGTATTTGAACCAATGACAGTGCATTCTATGCTGGGAATGCCATGAAAATTAGATAAAGTAATAATGCTGCGCGATGCAGCATCAGGCAGGAGAGCCAATGTGGCATCGCGCAGCAGCCGTCATCAATGGTTTAAAGGTGCAGTGTGTAAAGTATACATATAGATCATTGTTTACTTGGTTGTTGTTTAAGTCTTTGTTCTTTCCCTTCAGGTCAGGGTCCGGCCCCCCAGCGCTCGGCCCCCTCCCCCTCCTATCAGACACACAAGATGACTCTGCCTCAGTACCCCCCCTCTGGACCCGCACAACAGCAGTACTACAAGGTAAGAGACAGACAGACAGGCAGACAGACAGACAGACAGACAGACAGGGAGGGAGGGAGGGAGACAGACAGACAGACAGGGAGACAGACAGACAGGGAGACAGACAGGCAGACAGGGAGGGAGACAGACAGACACACAGACAGACAGATAGACACAAGATGAGTCTGCCTCAGTACCCCCCCTCTGGACCCAACACACAACAGTGCTACAAGGTAAGAGACAGACAGACAGACAGGGAGGGAGGGAGGGAGGGAGGCAGACAGGGATGGAGACAGAGAGACAGACAGACAGACAGGGAGGCAGAGAGACAGACAGACAGACAGACAGGGAGGGAGGGAGGGAGGGAGACAGACAGACAGACAGACAGGGATGGAGGGAGGGAGACAGAGAGACAGACAGAAAGTTTTTAATTTTCACAAAATGTTGCTAGTGGTTAAACACTTTTTTTAAAATTACATTTCGTGTGTGTGTGTGTGTGTGTGTGTGTGTGTGTGTGTGTGTGTGTGTGTGTGTGTGTGTGTGTGTGTGTGTGTGTGTGTGTGTGTGTGTGTGTGTGTGTGTGTGTGTGTGTGTGTGTGTGTGTGTGTGTGTGTGTGTGTGTGTGCAGCAGGAGCCTCAGTTTAACGGTCAGGGTGGAGGCTTAAACACTATGACACAAGGAGGATACAACGCTTACAACCAACCAACAGGGGTAAGAAACCTGTGTGTGTGTGTGTGTGTGTGTGTGTGTGTGTGTGTGTGTGTGTGTCAAACTTTTTATTCTAGCTGGAGTCACTGACACCTCTACATATTCAGATTTGAAATCAGTACTTAAAGGTGCAGTGTGTAATATGACATCATCAGGTAAGTTCTAGAATGCAACGCTCCCTGGGTAACCCCAACCCTTTAGAATAATAACAGAAGCTACAGTGGCCTTCAAGGACAAGAACAATTCTACATTTTAAACAATGCACCTGATGACATTCCAACTATAACACTTTCAACATGGCGGCACTAGGCCTTGGTTCAAAATATGGAGAAATATGGACATATATGAGACCCTTTCTAAGGGAAAAAATAATAATTAAAAAAAAAAAAATTCAGCTATTATGCACTAAATTAAATGTACTTATGGATATTATAATTACTTTCTACAAAATCTGCTAGGAAATAAAACCCAAAATTCTACACACTGCAGCTTTAAAGCTAAAGTTTATAGAACTATATTCTTAGATATGCACACAATGCAACTTTCTCCAGTTGTTCCTGTAACACAGGGTTTCTCAACGGGGGCGTTCGTACAACCTAGGGGGGCGCTGGGACCAGGCTGGGACACGAGGCTTTTTTTTTTTTTTTTTTTTTTTTTTTTTTTAATAAATATATTTTAAACTTTCTTAAAAATATTATTAATCTGTTGACTGCAAAAATAGGTTACCTGAAATAAACAGCCTATTTTAACTTTTCATGTTTCTAACCCCTCAACCTCTTTTTAACTATTCTCTCCAATATTCTGCGGTCTGCTGACTGTCACAGCCTTAGAAAAGAGAAGGCTCTGCAGACAGCCAATCAGAGGTTTTTGAGTCAGAACAACCAGCCAATCAAAGCCTTAGCGGCAGAGGAATCAGCCAATCACAGACTAGTATAATGACGTTTACTGATATTGCTAATGCTAATGCTAGCGCAGCGAGATTCAAACTTAAACTAACTATTGTCTCTGAGGTGGAGAAAACACAGAGTAATCAGCCAAAGCATGGAGTTAACTAACACACAAGCAGAGCCATGTTAAAGACACAACCCTCATATGTTGGAGAGGGACGATATACTAAACGCTTTGCACCGCGAGAGGCTCACTGAAGCCCTGTACAGCAGCCCTATGACAGCAGCAAAGCACAACTACGTCATGAGCGCTAGTTCGCAGGATAACAGTTCAACAACCAATGAAAACGTACACAATTCATTGTAACATATTCAACTGTAATAACATAACATAAACAAACATGGCGGATAGCAAGAAAAAGTGGCGACAGTACAATGCCAATTACATTAGTTATGGATTTATCCCGTCACCGATGAACACCACTTTACCAATGTGCCTGCTCTGCGATCAGGTGTTCTCTAATGAGGCCATGAAACCCTCGCGACTACAGGAACATTTAGTGAAAAAACATCCCGAAAAATCAGCTAAAGATCCATCCTACTTTAAGTCTCTGAGGGATCAACATTCAAGACGGCCCACCATCAACTCTCTGTTCGCCCGGAACGTCAATCAAAGCGAAAGCGGGTTGGTAGCGTCCTACAACATCGCTTTATTAATTGCTAAGTCTGGCTTACCGTTCAAGAACTCTGCAGCTTAGAATAATTCACATTCATTATTTTCTAAACGATGTTCTTACTGTACTGTATTTGTCTTCCCAAAGTAAAAATAATATTTATGCACCAAGAAATGTACTTAAATAGTTGCCTTGTCTGAACTAGTTTAACAGATGAATGTGCATTTAATACAGTATCTCTTTGGCTAATATATGTACATTTGTGTGTGTGTGTGTGTTTGTGTTTTTTTTTTTTGGGGGGGGGGCGCTAGAGTATCTCGGTAAGGTTGGGGGGGCGTTTGCTCAAAAAAGGTTGAGAACCACTGCTGTAACATAACAACAGACTGTAACTAAATGGAATGATTCAAGAAAATAACTTTCTGCACGGAACAGAATGCCATCCAATAGAACCAACTGCCCGCATTCCAGTTCTTCTACGAATAAATTCATTGTTGAACCTGTGCGGGAACCCAGAATATAACAAAACATTTTTTAAAGGGACACTGTGTAACATTTTAAGTAATTTATTAGCTAAAATCAATATCCTCATTCATAAATATGTCCTCATTGGTGTAAAATCCCCTCTGCCAATAATCTGAATTATCCTCCTGAGCGGAGAATTACAAATATTAATATTACATTTTGTACATTGAGCAGGCAAGTCTTATGGAGGAATCCATGTTTTTGGAATGTCATCAGGTGCATTGTTTAAAATT
>CM049397.1:36567197-36569697 GCA_026929865.2 Hyperoplus lanceolatus
GCTCACCTGTGCACTAATCATGATGTCAGATCAGCATCTTGATGTGGCACACCTGTGAGGTGGGATGGATTATCTCAGCAAAGCAGAAGTGCTCACTATCACACCTTTAGACAGATTTGTGAACAATGTTTGAGAGAAATGGTAATATTGTGTATCTGGAATGAATTTTAGATCTTTAAGTCCATCTCATGAAAAATGGGAGCAAAAACAAAAGTGTTGCGTTTATATTTTTGTTGAGTGTATGTAAAAAACATATTCACACAAAGTAATATGTGTGAATATGCAAAGAGAAAATTGTGTATTGTGTGTAATTGTGTGGGGCGACTGTGTCTCAGGTGGTAGAGCGGGTCAGCCGATGATCAAAGGGTTGGAGGTCCGATCCCCGCCCTGCCACCTGTGTCATGGTTGTTGTGTCCTTGGGCAAGACACTTCACCCACCTTGCCTCGTGTGAATGTGGATAGTTAGCCTGCTGCTATCGGTGTGTGAATGTGTGTGTGAATGGTAACGTGGGAAAGGAAAATAGGTCTCCCTTGATAAAGAGTCTTCGGTCTCAATGGGATTTACCTGGAGAAATGAAGGTTAAGAAAATAAATAAATAAAAACTGGTTCATCTGCAATGTTAGTTTTTTATTTATTTATTTAGCACACATTACAATTAATGGTGCAAGGAGGGAACCCAATGGGCTTTACAGAGTTCCACCCCTATCAATAATCACAATGAAATCATATTCAGGCTAACAAATAAACTCTAGAAATTAAGGAGACAAAGTACATAAATACTCCAAATAATCAAAAATAGATGGAAAAAAATGTGATAAATACATGTCAAAGATAATGAAAAATTAGAAAGAAAAGAAAAAAACAAAGGAGAAGACAGGAGGTTATTAGAAGATTCACAAAAGATAAGGTGTTTTTTAAGCTGCTTTTTAAAGAGTGAGTGGGATGATATGGATCTTAAAAGGGAGGTAAGACATTCCATAATGCCGGGCCTCTATAATATATACTAAATTGATGATGTGTAACTACAGCTGTGTGTATTGACTCATGGGACCTATTAATCGCATTATTCCCTGTATCTCTATCACTGCATGTATTGTATTTAGTATCTTTGATTGTATTTTAAAGCCTGACCCAGGGGCAAAGACTGCAGATCAGCTGAAGCTAGACGTCTTATATGCATCACATTTTCCCATGTTTTTGTGCCAATGTTGCATGTATTGTCCCTGTCAAATGAACATTAGAATAAATAAAAATAATAAAAAAAATAATTAATAAAAAAAACTATACCAGCTGGCTGAACTCTTTGGCTGAAGCGCTCATTCAACTGGTGTGGCACATTCACTTGAGCAACAGTGTGAAGCTATAAATGAAACTTGTCCAATGAATAAATGAATAATTACCGAGACTAATTCCTCATTACACCGGTGGGTTTTTGAATCTTAACCCCATATTCCCTCTTGAAGGCTTCTTAACTGTTGTTGGCCCGGAGCGAATGTGCCTGAAGTAAGCCTTGCTTCTTTTATTTCCAAGCGGAGAGCACCTTGCATGCTCACCTGGAGTCTAGTCATTACTAGTCTCGCAAAGCCAGACCAAACTACAGCAAGTAGTATGGTCTGGAAGCACTCCGTTTAGAGCCGTCTATTCGGGGGGGAAACTGGGCTGGCCTGTTTTTATTTCTTTAAACCAATCACAATCATCTACGGCGGGGCTAACCCCGGGAAGCAGCCAATGGAGGCATAGCGTTGTTTGCCGACGCCAGCGCTTAATAGACGCTGGCGGACGTGGTCAAGCCAGACTAAGTCATTACTAACTGAGAGTAACAGGTGTCATCTCCCCTTTTTATAAACGTAACTTTATCATCTGCTTTGAAATAATTGGACAGTTATATTCCTGACAATGTTCTGGAGAAAGGAGAGACCGTGTTCAGCTCCGTGGTGCCGTGGAGAACACAGGCTGCGCTGCGGTGGCACGGAGGTGGCAGTTATTTGCAGTTGATGTTTGACACAACGCTCAGTTTATTGCACTTGCATCAAAATATTTAATTTTGTTAAGCTTTATTTGATCTGTCTTGTACACGTATATAACACTTTAAAATAGGGGCCTAAAGGCTACAGGCACTAAACAAAAGAAAAAACGATTTTCCTCATCCATCCACCAATCGCCCATCCCTAGTAGCTACAGAACATATACTGTGCTGTGTAATAACAGGGTCGGAAAATGGGGAAAAAGTCGCGGCTTATAGTCCGAAAAGTACGCTAATGTGTATTTATTATCCCCCCCCCCCCTCCCCTTCAGTTCTGAGTATGAGGAGATCACCATTGACCCGCTGTGTAGTTGGAAGCCGGTCCCAGTCAAGCCAGACATCCACATTAAGGAGGAGTGTGACGGAGGGCCGGTGCTGAAGCGCTGCCGTACCCTCTCCCCCTCTCACATGGTCCTGCCCAGTGTCATGGAGATGATAGCCTCACTGGGACCCTCACACAGCCCCTCTTACCCCCC
>CM049397.1:36574697-36594697 GCA_026929865.2 Hyperoplus lanceolatus
CATTCCCCCACGCCGGCAGTTTGCTTTCAAAAAAATTCAAAAACGCACACTCAACCGACATTAGCCTGGTCCCACCAGACCATCGTACTTCATTTAGCCTGGTCCTACCAGACCATCGTACTTCATTTAGCCTGGTCCCACCAGACCATCGTACTTCATTTAGCCTGGTCCTACCAGACCATCGTACTTCATTTAGCCTGGTCCCACCAGACCATCGTACTTCATTTAGCCTGGTGCTACCAGACCATCGTACTTCATTTAGCCTGGTCCTACCAGACCATCGTACTTCATTTAGCCTGGTCCTACCAGACCATCGTACTTCATTTAGCCTGGTGCTACCAGACCATCGTACTTCATTTAATTTGTACAGAAGGTCTGGAATCGCTCAATTTGACAAACGTTACCTCACTTGAAGGCGGGTGTCTGTTGTTGAAGTTTAAAACTATTGGATCTGCCCAGTGCCACTCTGGATCTGCCAACCAATCGCATAACGTTTGGGTCGTGATGTATGTCATGCGCCGGCTTCTGAGCCACTCCCTCTGTTCGCTGATTGGCCCGGCAGAAATCTTTCCGGAGAAAACCTAAGAATATACCGCAGACCCAGACTGACTACTGAAGGGAAATGACAGTTGAGCGGAAGTATGTAGGCTGGTGGTGCCAGGCTAAACAAACGTCCCGATGCAAATGAAAAATCTAGCCTCGTTTTCACTGAATAGTATGGTTTTGGTTAACCCTGCGTTCCAGTCCCCATACTATTAAGTATGGTAGAAAAAAAGATTTAGGATGTCCTGATTCAATGTGGCCAGATTTAGTACGGTTAAATACCCAGATGTCAATACTACATCCGGCCGAGATTTTTAGTGTTGAAAACAGCGTGCTATCTGGGAACTTTTAAATATTTCTGAAACAGTCTAATTTTTCCTCTGTTGATCATAAATTACATGTAACAGCAAACGAGACCATCAGTGCAAAGAGAATGCTATTTTTTATATAGCCTTTCTTAATGCCTTTGTCATGGGTATACGCTCACCCAGGAACAACAGCTGGCGTGGTAAAAACACTACCGCTTTTGTCCAAAGGGGGGCGCTAGAATTAACACACACTGAAAGTTCCTCGGAGCATCTTTTTTAAGTATTTTGTTTTAACTATCAATGAACACAAGGCTACATTTATGACTATTTGTTTCGCTACAACACCATATCAAACCAAACTGTGCTACTCGGTGAAAACAAGGCCTTTGTCACTGCGTTTGATCTGGCAGTTAGAAGCATAAAAACAATTCACAAAGACCGTTGACAAAGACACTGCTAGCACACATTGTAACACAAGGCAAGTTTATTTCCATAGCACAATTCAGACACAAGGCCGTTCAAAGTGCTTTACAGGGGGCAAGATTAGAATACATAAAACAGAGGCAAGATTAAAGCTGGGGTATGTGATTTCTGATTGGTCAAAGTTAACATGAGCTGTACACTTTGACCAATCAGAGCGAGGCTTCCGATTCTCTGTTCTTATTGGCTGTTGGGACTGTCCATTCACTTTGGCACGACTTTGTTGGTGTGTAGAGCGTGTCAGGGAGGGACCATA
This sequence comes from Hyperoplus lanceolatus, assembly GCA_026929865.2. Taxonomy (NCBI): domain Eukaryota; kingdom Metazoa; phylum Chordata; class Actinopteri; order Uranoscopiformes; family Ammodytidae; genus Hyperoplus; species Hyperoplus lanceolatus. The sequence goes on from CM049397.1 coordinate 36,576,285, forward strand.
GGGGAGGGACCAAAGAGAACAAGTGGAGCGGTTGAGGTATTTGGATTCGAATCTCTATCCCAACTGCTATTTTCTCCCCAAATCCTCCACCCCAGCTTTAAGATACATGATACACATTAGAAAAAGCGAATAAAGATATGCTCGGCCGCCAGATAAGCTCGGGTTGCATAATGATGACGTAATTCCTGCACTACGCGAGATGCACTTCTTTCTTATGAATCTATTGCAGACTGCAATCTATTATAATATCATCATTCACAATATAAACATTACAATAAAGATACATGTAGAAAGAAAGTACGTGTAATTTTCGGAAAAAAATAGATAAGCTATCGTTCGGAATAGCAAAGGGATTGTGGAAAATGTCATTATTGTCCCCGAGATCACGCGGCGTTACAAGAGATCTCGCGAGAGCTTCAATACAGCCCGAACATGACACTTTTTTCTCTGTTTTATCTAATAAAAGGCGAATGCCAAACTTGTAAGCTTAATGTTGGTTTTAATTCAGTAAATGCATGTTCGCTTCAGGAAAATGGAAAACAGTTTTTTTTTAAGTTTATTTGTATATAATTTACAGGAAGTGCGTCATCATCGTGCAACCCGATCTTATCTGGTGCTCTCAGTGGCTGCGGTCGGGGAGGAGGGCGGGGTTTAAATGTTAAAGGTTTAACGAGACGAGGCGAGCTTTAAAGGAGCAGTCCGCCTGTTTACACTCAGCCACAGAATCATGTTCATTCTAAGATTTCAGATTATGTTCAAAGTGATTTAAAATCAAACCCTAACAAATTAGTGTGTGTGTGTGTGTGTGTGTGTGTGTGTGTGTGTGTGTGTGTGTGTGTGTGTGTGTGTGTGTGTGTGTGTGTGTGTGTGTGTGTGTGTGTGTGTGTGTGTGTGTGTGTGTGTGTGTGTGTGTGTGTGTGTGTGTGTGTGTGTGTGTGTGAGAGACTGTTATGAAAATTGACAAAGCAATTTTTCCGGAGATGGTTTGGAGTTAACCGAACATTTTCGGTGAATATCTCACAATCTGCTACCCGTTAACTGTGAATACACAGCCTAGGCTCTGTAAACTGGTCTGTACACAGCCTAGGCTCTGTAAACTGGTCTGTACACAGCCTAGGCTCTGTAAACTGGTCTGTAAACAGCCTAGGCTCTGTAAACTGGTCTGTAAACAGCCTAGGCTCTGTAAACTGGTCTGTAAACAGCCTAGGCTCTGTAAACTGGTCTGTAAACAGCCTAGGCTCTGTAAACTGGTCTGTACACAGCCTAGGCTCTGTAAACTGGTCTGTAAACAGCCTAGGCTCTGTAAACTGGTCTGTAAACAGCCTAGGCTCTGTAAACTGGTCTGTAAACAAAAGAGGGACGTAAACAATGCTGTCCCGCAAGATTTTTATTTCCAGCGCACACACAGTACAGACAGGTAGCAGATCATGAGGAGATATTCACTGATTTTAACAGCATAAATTGTTCCTGCGTTCCAATCCCCATACTTCCCTACTATTTAGTATGCCAGAAAAAGATCTAGGACGTCCCAATACATGCACGTCAATTGTAGTATGCTGAAAACACACGAATACCCCACTAACTCCAATAGCATTTTGGAGTATTCGTCTTTATTCTTGACATTTCTCAACATAATGAAAAATAAATCTTCCTTATCTGATTTTTTTTCTCTCTCCAGTCTGTGGCCCTAAAACTCTTCTGTACTTCAGTATGTAGTGTAGTAAAAAGACTAAAACTCTTCTGTACTTTAGTATGTAGTGTAGTAAAAACACTAAAACTCTTCTGTACTTTAGTATGTAGTGTAGTAAAAAGAAAGAGTATGTGATTTGGAACGCGGGGTTTGTTTCCCTACCCCAAACCTTCAGCGTCCATATTTCTTTTGGAGCAAAGGATTGTGGGTAAAGACATGTGGCTGAGTGTAAACAAGAGGCTGAATTCACATCTGGATTTTTCTCAGATGTGAAGATTGTAACTAGGGGCCAAAAAAAGTGACGTCACTTTTAACATGGAGTGTTAAAGGGACAGTACGGTATTTTTTAAAAGTGTGGTTGTATGTGGGTTACGTTTGCAAAGTGAGTGTGTTACCTTATGGGGACAGACAGACAGACACACACACACACACACACACAGACAGAGACACTCACACAGAGACACACACACACACACAGACAGAGACAATCACGAGACACACACACAGAGATACACACACACACTTGTGCAAAGTGAGTGTGTTACCTTATGGAGACACACACACACTGACAGACAGACAGACAAACACACAGTCATAAAGTCACACACACACACACACACACACACACACACACACACACACACACACACAGACACACACACAGTCACACACACACACACAGTCACACACACAGTCACACACACACACACACACACAGTCACACACAGTCACACACACACACACACACACACACACACAGTCACACACACAGTCACACACACACACAGTCACACACACAGTCACACACACAGTCACACACACACACACACACACACACACACACACACACACACACACACACACTCACACACACACACACACACACACACACACACACAGTCACACACACACACACAGTCACACACACACACACACACACACACACAGTCACACACACACACACAGTCACACACACACACACACACACACACACACACACACAGTCACACACACACACACACACACACACACACACAGTCACACACACACACACACACCTGTAGCAGAAGTCAGCATCGTGCTGGTGTATGTATCAGTCAGTCAAACAAATCCTACATTGAAGGGATATTTATTTTTGAAGTTTATACACTGCTGGCCCTTTCTGCATTAGTACAATGCTGAACATCTAGCTGTGTGTGTGTGTGTGTGTGTCTCTCTCTCTCTCTCTCTCTCTCTCTCTCTCTCTCTCTCTCTCTCTCTCTCTATACGGTCATATACTAACCAATGCATTGCTTTGTTCGGAAAGCCACACTAACGTCCTACTCATACTCTCTTTGACGTCAACTTTAAGTATGTTGTGGTAAGATTTTGTGTATGGATCGATAGGTTACTTTTCCTACTCAACCTCCCCACAATGCATTGCGTTTTTTTTTTCAAAAGACACAGAAGTTTTTTTTTTTTCTTCGTTATTGCTTCTGTATACTTCAGTGTAAACGGTCCGACAAACCACAATGGATGTTTAAGTAGATGTACATGTAAACTCAGTTACAAACCTTTTGTCAAATTAAACAGGGGTCTTACTCACCTTTTTAACGAGATCACCATTGACGTTTAACCAGAGGACATTAAGTTTAGCCACTTCATTGTACTACTATCGTTACTACAGCTCGTGTTGCGAGCGCCATCCTGTGGTGGTCAGAGGCTATTGCACGGCAGGATATTTTAGGCTTTATAAATCCCTTATCAACACTGTTTAATCAGCGGCGAGCCGGCGACGCATTAAAGTGGACAGAATGTAAACAGTTCCATCTAGGTTGTCCATACATCAGGGGTTAATCCACACCCATGGAATGTTCTCCAGCCAATCAGAATAGAGTATTCACACAGACTATGGGATATATACATGTTGAGTATGTAGGAGGGAGGACGTTAGTAGGGCTTTTAGAACACAGCACCATAAGTACATCATACAACCACACTTCCTAAAAACACTGGAATATCCCTTTAAATGAAAGACAAGATAAGGTTGCGTTCCGAATCGCATACTCTTTCATTACATACTACATCCGAAGATAAAAGGAATCTAGTTAGGATGCAGTAGGCATACTATTGGGACATACTTTACTCTCTTATTTCATCATAACATTGCGCCTTGATCTTGCCTCTTGCTTTTATATCCGTCTCATCCCCGTTTGTTTTCATACGGAGGCTTCGTCGATGTGACGTCACTTCACGTGCGCACTGGATTGTGGGTCAGAATCGCCCCAAATAGGATGCTGTTTTCAACACTAACAATCTTGGCCGCTTGAAGTAGGACATCCGGGTACTTCTAACCATCCTAAATCTGGCCACAGGAATCGGGACATCCTAAATCTTCTTTCTACCAAACTATATAGTAGAAAGTATGAGATTCGGAACGCAACCATAATGTCACAGGCTAAATAAAAACGCTCCTCTGATTTTGTACATGTGATAAAATATATTATTTTCATCTTCATCTTTGCTATTGTGTCTGTTGTAAAGTGACTGGAGTCCAAACTCTTTCCCAGACTCTGTGAACTGTACATGAACCAACTGTGTGATTCAATACTGATGCTAATAATAATAATAATAATAATAATAATGATGACGATGATGATAACCTTTGTAATTTAATAAACACACACTGGAAAGACACACAGGGACAAAACTGGAGGTGATTTTTTGTAACGTTTTATTTGCACACACACACACACACACATACACACACACACACATACACACACACACACACACACACACTCATACAAACACACATACATACACGCACGCATACACACACAAGCACACCCCGTCTCTCACTCACTCACACACTCACTCACTCACTCACTCTCACACACTCATTCACTCACTCACTCACACACACACAAGCTCTCACTCACTCACTCACACACTCACTCACTCACTCACTCACTCACACACACACACACACACACACACACACACACACACACACACACTCACACTCACACTCACACTCACACTCACACACACACACGTGAAAAATCTTGGTATTTTCAAGCATGTTGCATCCGACCACAAGAATTAAGACATCCTATAAGCAAGAAGCAGCAATCTGAAAAAAAAAATATATATATATATATTTAGAACATTTAAAGTTACAGTGTGTAATATTGGGAGAATTTACAGAAGCTACGGTGGCCTTCAAGGGACAAGAAGCTATAGTTACTAAAGATGGCATCATCCACCACTGCCTCAAGTCTTTCCACAATATCAAGTGATGAGGTGAAGATGTATTTAGTTATTTATTCTATAGTACTACTTCTTCTTCTTCTTGGTCTTCCAACAGGTGCATTTCCCCAGGACGCCCACTATATATAAAAACGTGTAAGGCCTTTCTGTGCTACTGTAGAAACATGGCGGCCTCAGCACCCCCGCTCCTATGTAGATATAAAAGGCTCATTCTAAGCTCAGTCTGTTCATTTTACACAATGCACCTTTAAGCATATGTCAGAGAAGTGAAACATTTTCTAAGGTTTATTCTCATAACTGAATAAACAAACTTTTCTCACAGGGAAAATGTAGATCCCTGGAACACTGTTTGAAGTTAGAAAGCTTCCTGAAAAGTTACTGTTTCACTGTTGTTGTTTACAGCAGCAGGGCCCACATTTTGGTTTACAAACATATTCTAGTCTTACGTTTGGTTCCAGGTTCCTCAAAATAATTTGATTTATGATGATAGAATTATTCAACACTAAAGAATTACATGTAGAGAAAATATGTTTAGTAAACTAGCTGCAGGCTCTGTGAATGTAAACAAATCCCCTCCTCTGAAACTACACAGTGACTCTTTAATGTTGTATACTTTTTTGCGCAGACTGGGGTTATGGACGGACCGCGCCCTGACCATGTGGCCGCGCAATCACATTTTTCCCCTTTGGCTTCGGGAGCGCGCACGGACTGCGGGACTCGAAGTCAATGATCGGGGGTGCGCACTGCTAAGGGATTCGTGATTTATAAGATTTATTCACCGCGATCACCAGAGCAGGGCGGTGTTTACTGGGCGAGGTGTGTGTGTGTGTGTGTGTGAGACGAAGGGAGCTGCATAGACGTCAGAATCAAGCACACCCTTAACCAGCGTGGAGAGAGCTGAAAAAGCTATTTAAAAACTCACTGATTGTCTTATGTTAAATGTATTTTTACCTACGTCTATATTCCCCCCTAGCACCATATTTAGTTATATATAGGACTAGTTATCATTGTATTTGCGATCTCGGATTATCTATGTACATTTAATTGTAAATGTTGGTTGTAGGCCCACACACTTCCAACCGTGTAAATAAAAAAAAAAATAAAAAAAGTGGGGTGCTCTAACTGTACGAGCTATTCTGAGCGCTGATTGGCTCAAGCAGCTGTCAGTCAAGCACTTTCGTGTTGCTGATTGGTCCGCTGTGTCGTCAACCCCGCCCACTAGCGTCTCATATAAAGTTTAATCCACACCGCACCATCTTTTTCGGTTGCTAGCGGCTGGCGTGTGTCTCTCTTCTCTCTCTCTCAACTAAACAGTGTCCCGGTTGCTGAAAAATGGCAAACCCAAGAGTCTTCTTCGAGGTCACGAGCGATGGGGCAGCTCTAGGCCGCATTGAGATGGAGGTAAGCCGGCCATGGCTGTTACACACATGTCGCTGTCTATCGCTGCTTAGCCTGCTTTGTGTCTTTAAAAATCTATCTAATCCCGGTCTAAAATTGTAAAAATCAAAGTATGATATCAAAGATGGGTCTCTTAACAAGCTGTGGTTAAAATCTGAGTGAAAATAAACGGTTAGAAATGGTTTAAAACTGAAGTTAACGGGTTTGCTGCAGTAGTTTGTATGAAACATGGACGAGCTGCTGCTGCTGCCGTTAGTCAAGCTGTCACGAGCACGGCGGTTGGTGTGTGGACGAGCGCGCTGTACAGTTAGCTGAAGACCCGACCGTTAATAACAGTTACTCGCTTTTAATAGGCTTGTTCAGTGTTAATTCATTTTTAACTGTATGAAAAGTGATTGTTTATAGCATAATCAGACCACATGAAGTCTAAAATTGAATGGTCATCGGTTAATTTCATGGTTATTCGATCGGGGAAAATGCTACCACCCTTTGACACCACGAACAGCTAATAATGCTAATTTCGAATGCCTCGTCCATAGACAGGCTTTAATTCAAACTGTCATAAAAAACTGTGAAATTAAACCAAATTATGAATCTTAAAAGTCATTCACACTTGATTTGTACCACCCCCCCCCCCCCCCCCACACTCAATAACACCCTTATATGTGACTGCACGTCTCACTGTCAGTGGAAAAATGTGTTTAAATTGCTAAACTATTTTGTTCAATGAAATTTGCGCTAATTTAACTGTCAAACAATGCATTTAAATCAGCCTAGATTGCATATTTAACCGTTAATAATCTCAGTTTGGTCCCTCTCACGTGGAGAGGCCCGTTAGAGGCCCGTTAGAGGCCCGCGGGCCGTGTTTGAGCCGCTATGGCGTGGCGTCGGTCTTTGTTGCAGTATATTTCGCGGCCTTTGGATATTCTCTGGACAGTGGAGGGAGGAGGTCGAAATATGTCCCATTTTACCCTCAAATGAAAACTCTTATTCACGCTAAATATGACGCGCGCGCGTGTGTGTGTGCGTGTGCGCGCGCGCTAGAAAGGAAAAAAATATATATGCCAGCATGCTCGACGTCCAGCCATTTTGTGGAGGGGTTAGCGGTGCTTCATGGTGGGCGTATCCGACGACCGGAGCTTATTTTGGGCTAAATCTGAACCTTAAACAGCCCTAAACTGTGGAGGTAATCCGACACTCCAGGGCTCATGAATTATGGAGGTTCAGCTCGTGTTGGCTCTGAGCAGGTGGCAGATGTACACGGTGTACAGTGACAACAGCTGCAGTGCGCCCCCCCCCCCCCCCCCCCCACCACACACACACACTCACTCACTCACTCTGTCTGCTGCAACACACACTCACTCACTCACTCACTCACTCACTCACTCTGTCTGCTGCAACACACACACACTCACTCACTCACTCACTCTGTCTGCTGCAACACACACACACACACACACACACACACATATTCTGAGGCAAGCAGAGGCACACACACTGACTTAAACTCTCTCATTAACACCCGCTCACACACACACACACACTGAGGCACACATTCACACACACACACAAAAACACACACACACACACACACACACACACACACACACACACACACACTCTGAGGCAAGCAGAGGCACACACACTGACTTAAACTCTCTCATTAACACCCGCTCACACACACACACTGAGGCACACATTCACATACACTCACTTAAAAACAGATATATACACACACACACACACACACACACACACAGAATCTGAGACACGCACACACACACACACACACACACACACACACACACTGAGAATCTGAGACACGCACAGTCACACACACACACACACACACACTCTTGCATGCCAGCATCATGCAGATATTCCAGTGGTGCAATGCTGCATTCCTGTTTCACCACAAGCTAAACGATTAACACACACACACACACACACACACCTACAGCTGTCCAATTTAAAAAGACCGCTTGAATCGGGACATACGTAATTATATATTCGTCATAACGTTGTGCCTACTGGCTTTAACTCACCTTATTATCTCTCCCTCCTAAACTATACACACGAGAAATCTCATACAGTCTATGATTATCACACATTTAATGACCAAGGTGTGTGTGTGTTGTCGGACTGGTCCTTGATATCATGTTTTTCGGGTTAAATTAAACAATATTCTGACATAAAAATTTTCTGCAACACTAAATAGTAGGTAACGAAGTACAGGGATCACAACACTCCCAATGTGTGTGCCTATCTATCTATCTGTCTGTCTGTCTATCTATCTATCTATCTATCTATCTATCAGCACAATCTAATGTCTTTTTAGCTTTGTGTGTCTTAAAGCTGGGGGTGGAGAATTTGGGGAGAAAATAGCAGTCGGGATAGAGATTTTAATCCAAATACCTCAACCGCTCCACTTGTTCTCTTTGGTCCCTCCCCTATGGTCCCTCCCCCTGACACGCTCTACACCAACAAAGTCGTGCCAAAGTGAACGGACAGTCCCAACAGCCAATAAGAACAGAGAATCGGATATCAGAAGTCACACAGCTTGAATCTCCCCGTTATGTAATTTATAAATGATTTAACAGTTGGACTATGGAAGAGCTTGTGTCTGGATCAAAGGTCTCTGATAAACTGTCTCTGGCTGTTTGCCACACGTAGTCTCTCTCTCTCTCTGTCTCTCTCTCTCTCTCTCCTCCCCCCCCCCCAACTGTGACCTGTAGTGGACTCCGTAAACCTGGTTTAAACGAGGACAAGTCGAGGGAGGGCGCTCCGGTGGTGTAGATAGAGCGTGTACCATATCGGCTCCGGCCTTCGTTGCAGTGGTCGAGGGTTCAAATCCGACCCGTGGACCTTTACTGCAGGTCATCCCCCCCCCCTCTCTCTCTCTCTCTCTCTCTGTCTCTCCATTTCAACTCTGTACTGTCTAATAAAGCTTGAAAATGCCAAAAAAATAATCTTAAACAAAAACCACACGAATCGATACATGATATCAAAGTACAGTGTCTCAACAGTGTCTCGGGGTGTCTGTCTCTGTCTCTCGGGGTGTGTGTCTGTCTCTCTCTCTCGGGGTGTGTGTGTGTGTGTGTCTGTCTCTCTCGGGGTGTGTGTGTCTGAGTTGGTGTGGATTTACAGAGACTAGGATTAATTTTGTCATTGATTATCAACATTAACTTTCTTTCTTTATTCTCTGTTTGTTGTTGTTGTTTCCAGCTGTTTAACGATGCGGTACGGACAGACAGGCAGAGAGAGACAGACAGACAGACACAGAGGGAGAGAGACAGACAGGCAGAGAGGGAGGGAGGGAGGGAGACACAGACAGACAGGCAGGGAGGGAGGGAGGGAGGGAGACACAGACAGGCAGAGAGACAGACAGACAGACGGACACAGACAGGCAGAGAGGGAGGGAGACAGACAGACGGACACAGACAGACAGAGAGACAGACAGACAGACACAGAGGGAGAGAGACAGACAGGCAGAGAGGGAGACAGACAGACAGACACACACATTAACTGACTGTATTCCTTGTTCTTTGCTTGTGTTTCCAGCTGTTCAACGACGTGGTTCCCAAGACGTCTGAGAACTTCCGCGCTCTGTGCACCGGAGAGAAAGGCTTCGGCTACAAGGGATCCATCTTCCACCGCATCATCCCCGGCTTCATGTGCCAGGTACACACACACACACACACACACACACACACACACACACACACACACACACACACACACACACACACACACACACACACACAGGGAGAGGGAGGGAGGGAGGGACAGACAGACAGGGAGGTAGAGAGACAGACAGAGAAAGGCTTCGGCTACAAGGGATCCATCCCACCCACATCCCCGCTCATGTACCAGGTACACACAAACCTACACATACCCACCCACCCACGCAATGTGTGGAGAGGGAGGTAGTTACAACAGACAGGGAGGTAGAGAGCAGCAGAAAAGAGGCTTAGCTAGGGATCCATCTCCACCGCATCATCCCCGGCTTATACAGAGGGAGACAGACAGACACAGAGACACAGGGAGAGACAGAGAGAGAGGGAGGGAGGGAGGGAGGTAGAGAGAGGCAGACACACACACACACCCCTGTAAACCCAAATCTACAATATCCTTCTATCTATGTAATGTGTGGAGTTAGTTTCATGATAGTAAAGCATCTGAAAAGAGTTATAGGCATATTCATATAGATGGCATACAGAGGGAGACAGACAGACAGGGAGCGAGAGAGAGAGAGACAGGGAGGGAGGGAGAGAGAGACAGACAGAGAGACATGCAGGGAGGGAGAGAGACAGACAGACAGGCAGGGAGACGGACAGGGAGGGAGAGAGGCAGGGAGGGAGAGAGACAGACAGGCAGGCAGGGAGACAGACAGAGAAAGGCTTCGGCTACAAGGGATCCATCTTCCATCGCATCATCCCAGGGTTCATGTGCCAGGTACAGAGAGACAGACACATAGAGGGAGAGAGAGAGACAGGCAGAGAGACAGACACACACGGAAGGACGGACGCTTGTATAAAGCTTGTATATTGTCCCTGTAGGAATGGTTGACTCTTCTAAGATGGATATACACACACACACACACAGGATTTTATTCAAAGAGCACACTGAAAAAATACAACATGGAACAGTGTATACTGGGAATATAGCACACTAGCATATGTGCAGTCAGTGATTCTGGAGAACGCTTGTTGTCTAAATCAGTGAATACTACCTGTCCGTGTTTGAACTGATTATTCACTGATTTTGACAAACAGTGATTTTTGAAAACAAGCTTTCTGTAGAATCACTGACCTGTAAAAGGAGCAACAGAAACTTCTGTACATCATGGTTGTGTTCCGAATCGCATACTTTCTACTATATAGTTTGGTAGAAAAAAGATTTAGGATGTCCTGATTCTTGTGGCCAGATTTAGGATGGTTAGAAGTACCCGGATGTTCTACTTCATGCGGCCAAGATTGTTGGTGTTGAAAACTGCATCCTATTTGGGGGATTCTGACCCACAATCCAGTGCACACGTGAAGTGACGTCACATCGACGAAGCCTCCATATGAAAACAAACGGGGATGAGACGGATATAAAAGCAAGAGGCAAGATCAAGGCGCCAATGTTATGATGAAATAAGAGAGTAAAGTATGTCCCAATAGTATGCCTACTGCATCCTAACTAGATTCTTTTTATCGTCGGATGTAGTAATGCACCTGATGACATTCCAACTATGACACTTTCAAGATGGCGGCACTAGGCCTTGGTCCAAAATATGCAGAAATATGGACATATATGAGACCCTTTCTAAGGGAAAAAATAATAATTCAAAAAAAAATGTTCAGCTATTATGCACTAAATTAAATGTACTTATGGATATTATAATTACTTTCTACAAAATCTGCTAGGAAATAAAACCCCAAATTCTACACACTGCAGCATTAAGCAACAATATACAACACTGTCTATAACTGTCTGATCATCAGACATTTGATTATAAGCAGTACTTACTTACTAGATGAATAACTAAATACATCTTCACTCACACACAGGGCGGAGACTTCACCAACCACAATGGAACCGGTGGAAAGTCCATCTACGGGAACAAGTTTGCTGATGAGAACTTCCAGCTGAAGCACACCGGCCCAGGCATCCTGTCTATGGCCAACGCTGGGCCCAACACCAACGGCTCCCAGTTCTTCATCTGCACTGAGGAGACTGCATGGTGAGACACACAGACACACACACACACACACACACACACACACACACACACACACACACACACACACACACACACACACACACACACACACACACACACACACACACACCCTGTCTATGGCTAATGCTGGTCCCAATACCAACGGATCCCAGTTCTTTATCTGCACTGAGGAGACTGCATGGTGAGACACACAGACAGACAGACACACACACACACACACACACACACACACACACACACACACACATCCTCTCTATGGCTAATGCTGGTCATAACACCAACGGATCCCAGTTCTTCATCTGCACTGAGGAGACTGCATGGTGAGACACCCAGACACACAGACAGACAGACAGACAGACAGACAGACAGACACACACACACACACACACACACACACACACACACACACACACACACACACACACACACACACACACACACACACACACACACACACACACACACACACACACACACACACACACACACACACACACACACACACACACATCCTCTCTATGGCTAATGCTGGTCATAACACCAACGGATCCCAGTTCTTTATCTGCACTGAGGAGACTGCATGGTGAGACACACATGATTTGCTATTTAAAGGCCTTACGACCTACTTCACCTGGTGGGAATATGAAGGTGTATTGAACTCTGAGATCCTATTTAGTATAAATGTGCAAACATTTTAGAAATCGGTTCATCCTAGCCTGAGAAAAGGCAGAAAGAGTGTTTTATGGTCTCACTGTCAAACCCTACATTTTCCCATGCGTGACATCACACATAGTAAAATGTAGGGTTAGGATTAACAGGACAGCTGGGCCAAGGGAAGACTGAGGGAAGACTGAGGGAAGAAAAACCTCATTCATTATATTATAATAGTGATTTTATAATGATAGAACGCTGGTTCCGTATGGCTGAAGTATTCCTTTTTCCAGAGCTGTATATGTTGAAGCCCTTTGTCAACCTGATTTGAAATATTACAAATAAATTGGTTTCATCATGTTTTAAAGAAGAAAATGTCTCATAAATCAGACAGTGAACAACATATGAACAAATCCTTCTGTAATAACCTTCAGAATAGTGCTGAGAATGATTATGGAAAGTTTAGTTGATGTAAGGGCTTTAGAAGTTCCGAATTTAGCTTATTTATTAATATGTTTATTTTTTCTCTCGTCTTTCTTTCCTTCTCTCTCTCCCTCCCTCCTCTCTCTCTCTCTCTCTCTCCTCCCTCCCCCCTCTCTCTCTCTCTCCCCCCCCCCCCCCCTCCCTCTCTCTCTCTCTCTCTCTCCTCCCTCCCCCCTCTCTCTCCTCCCTCCCCCCTCTCTCTCTCTCTCCCCCTCTCTCTCCTCCCTCCCCCTCCCCCTCCCCCCCCCCCCTCTCTCTCTCTCCCCCCCTCTCTCTCCCCCCCCCCCCTCTCTCTCTCTCGCTCTCTTTCTTTTAGGCTTAACGGAAAGCACGTGGTGTTCGGTAAGATCGTTGAAGGCCTGGACATCGTCAGGAAGATGGAAGCCAAGGGAAGTCAGAGCGGAAAAACTTCGGCCAAAATCGCCATCGCAAACTGTGGCCAGCTCTGAGCAACTCACCCCTAAAGCTAGATCTATGTAGGCCCCCCCCCCCCCCCCTACCAGCCCCCAAATCGCCATAAAACATTCCCCCTCCCCCCTTTACTCTTAAAATCCACCCCTACACCCCCTGTCCAACTCATTTTTATATTCTGTTGAGGGAATCAGGTGGCTGTTGCATCTGTGACTTGTTGAATCTTTTTTTTTTTTCACCGAAGTCCTGACGGTTCGTTTTTTTTTTTTTTTTTTTTTTTTTTTTTTATCAACAATATGAAGGATATAAATAATAAAACTGAAGTTGCTTTGACTATTGAGACAGTTAGTGTGTGTGTGTGAGTGGTTATTGATTTGACTACAGGGGTCTGCCATGTTGCACCGCCATGTTTCTACAGTAGCACAGAACGGACAAACTTAACTGAAGGCCTCACACGTTTTTATATATAGTGGGCGTCATGGGGGAAATGCACCTGTTGGAAGACCAAGAAGAAGAAGTACTATAGAATAAATAACTAAATACATCTTCACCTCATCACTTGATATTGTGGAAAGACTTGAGGCAGTGGTGGATGATGCCATCTTTAGTAACTATAGCTTCTTGTCCTTGAAGGCCACCGTAGCTTCTGTAAATTCTCCGGGTTAGCACCAGTAGCTGCTCCTAAATACTCCCATATCGCATTGCTCTTTTTCAAAAATTGGTCTCAAAACACATTTCTTCAATATGACACTGCAGCTGAATATGGTAAAAAAACATATAAATCATCATGAAACTGCCAGTTGATTACTGACATTAAAACAATTACTTTTTGTATTACAACTTTTTAAAAAATGTTAAAATACTCAAAGGCCTACTTCACCGGTGGGAATATGAAGGTGTATTGAACTCTGAGATCCTATGTAGTATAAATGTGCAAAAAAAATTGAAATCGGGTCATCTTAGCCTGAGAAAAGGCAGAAAGAGTGTTTTATGGTCTCACTGTCTTAACCCTACAGTTTCCTTCTTGTGACATCACAGTAAGGGTTTGGATTAACAGGACAGCTGGGCCAAGGGAAGACTGAGGGAAGAAAAACCTCATTCATTATGTTATAATAGTGATTTTATAATGATAGAACGCTGGTTCCGTTTGGGTGAAGTATTCCTTTAACCAAAAGTATAAAATAATGAGTTATTGGTGCAAAATAGATAACATTCTCCTTAACAAATGCTTTGGTCTGCAGTTCACTCTAAATACTATGACTTTCCTTCACTAAAACTTCTGTTGGAGATAATATTAGTCAGTGGAGAGCCCCGTGTTCCAGTGAGTAAGCAAGTGAATTCTGTCTGCAATATTAACAACCGCCGCTAGATGGCGCCGTCGAGTCGATGAATCAAAATGTCCCTACTGCAGTCTGAAACAAAACCACGTCTGTCTGTCTGTCCATCTATCTATATCTATCTATCTATCTATCCATCTATCTATCTATCTATCTATCTATCCATCCATCTATATCTATCTATCTGTCCATCTATCTATCTATCTGTCTGTCCATCTATCTATCTATCTATCTATCTATCTATCTATCTATCTATCCATCTATCTATCTATCTATCTATCTATCTATCTATCTATCTATCTATCTATCTGTCTGTCTGTCTGTCTATCTATCTATCTATCTATCTATCTATCTATCCATCTATCCATCTATATCTATCTATCTATCTGTCCATCTATCTATCTATCTATCTATCTGTCTGTCTGTCTGTCTATCTATCTATCTATCTATGTAATGTGTGGAGTTAGTTCCATGATAGTAAAGCATCTGAAAAGAGTAATAGGCATATTCATCAATCCACATTAAAGATATTGTCATTTAAGTTTGAAGTGTGTGTGTGCTAATACCCATCCTAGACCCTGTAAACTGGCATGTAAACAAAGGGGCCCCACCATAGCTATAGCAACACGCCAGTTTACAGAGCCTAGGCTGTGTATTAACAATGGATTTAATTCAGTGCGTACAGATAGTGGATCATGAGGAGATATTCACTGATTTTGACAACAAGCGTTCTCCAGAATCAGTCAGTGCGTTTCCATGGCACAACTAGATTGGATTAAGACATATATCGAACTAGACACTCGAACGGACCGTGTCACTTGTCTGAGTATACATGGCCTTTCAGGAATCGGATAAATGTCCGATGCATGGCTGTCTCCACTATGCTAGGTGGCGCTGTAGCCCTTTCAACCATGCTTTCAACAAGTGGTTTTAGAGCCACGTCCGGTTCTCTTCCGTCAATAACCCATGGTGTAGCCTATCACGCGCAGGCACACAAGCACAGAACGAGAAGTCCGATATGCGGTATCCGATCCCTGTATACATGCAGAGAGAAAGCCGACAATGAACGAATTATCTAGGTGTTCTTATCCGACTTCTCTTGTCCGTTATTGTGCCGATTTGTGTCCGAAGTAGATCGGATAAAGGTGTTTACATGCAGGTTACAAGTCCTGTTGAGGTCTTATTCCTTTAGTTATCCGATTATGAGTCTGCATGGAAACGCACTGACTGACTACACCTTTAAGAGTAGGATGAGGAGGTCGAAGTACATCCGTCAGACCAAGGTTATATTTTTTAATAGTTTATTCACAGAGTTTATAAAAATACAGTAATTAAACAAATATTAGCGAAATAAATAAAAAGCAGAAAAGATTCCAAATAAATATCTCTTGTAAAGCATAGCAAAGGTTAGCCATTTTTACAGTGTTTTTTTCTTCGTACATTCAGACAAATATAAAACATTATTGCTTGATATAGAGCCGCCAGCAAGAATTTAAATTAATGGATATATAACATAATTTAGTCAAAATAATAAGCAAATTAAAGCTGCAGTGTGTAGAATTTTGGGTTTTATTTCCTAGCAGATTTTGTAGAAAGTAATTATAATATCCATAAGTACATTTAATTTAGTGCATAATAGCTGAAACATTTTTTTTTAATTATTATTTTTTTCCCTTAGAAAGGGTCTCATATATGTCCATATTTCTGCATATTTTGGACCAAGGCCTAGTGCCGCCATCTTGAAAGTGTCATAGTTGGAATGTCATCAGGTGCATTGTTTAAAATCTAGAATTGTGGATATTATGGATATTATAATTACTTTCTACAGAATCTGCTAGGAAATAAAACCCAAAATTCTCTACACACTGCAGGTTTAAAGATATAGCCACAACAGATAGGTTCCTACACACTCAAGGAATACAACACAATGCAATAAGGAGCAATGAAGTGAGGCACACTATAAAACACATTACAAAGCAACATAGAGAAAACAGACTTATGATTAACAGGCAAGATTAGAAAAATTAAGTCTTAAGATTTTGCTTAAAACTTTTCAGAGTGGGGCGTAGTGGATAGAGCGAGTACCATATTGGCTCCGGCCTTCGTTGCAGTGGTCGCAGGTTCAAATCTGACCCGTGGACCTTTACAGCAGGTTATCCCCCCCCCCCCCTCTCTCTCTCTCTCTCTCTGTCTCCCCATTTCAACTCTGTACTGTCTAATAAAGCTATCTCTCTCTTCTCTCTCTCTCTCTCTCTCTCTCTCTCTCTCTCTGTCTCCCCATTTCAACTCTGTACTGTCTAATAAAGCTTAAATGCCAATATATCTCTCTCTCTCTCTCTCTCTCTCTGTCTCCCCATTTCAACTCTGTACTGTCTGGAGGATAAAAATCTCTCTCTCATCTCTCGCTAAATCTCTCTCTCTGTCTCCCCATTTCAACTCTGTACTGTCTAATAAAGCTATCTCTCTCTCTCTCTCTCTCTCTCTCTTGTGTCTCCATTTCAGCTCTGTACTGTCTAATAAAGCTATCTCTCTCTCTCTCTCTCTCTCTCTCTCTCTGTCTCTCCATTTCAGCTCTGTACTGTCTAATAAAGCTATCTCTCTCTCTCTCTCTCTCTCTCTCTCTGTCTCTCCATTTCAACTCTGTACTGTCTAATAAAGCTATCTCTCTCTCTCTCTCTCTCTCTCTGTCTCTCAATTTCAGCTCTGTACTGTCTAATCTGTCTGTCTATCTCTCTCTCTCTGTGTCTCTCTGTCTCTCCATTTCAGCTCTGTACTGTCTAATAAAGCTTGAAAATGCAAAACAAAAAGATTTTTTTTTTTCAGAGTTCTAGCCATTTGTTGTGCAGTCTGGAGGCATAAAAACCTCTCCATGATATTTAGACTAAAAAACTTTATTGTACCAGAAAATCTCTTTGTGTGTGTGTGTGTGTGTGTGTGTGTATCTGCCTGTCTTTCTTTGGGTGTGTGTGTGTGTGTGTCTTCCTGTCTTTCTGTGTGTGTGTGTCTGTCTGTCTGTCTGTCTGTGTCTGTCTGTCTGTCTGCCTGTCTTTCTGTGTGTGTGTGTGTCTGTCTGTGTGTCTGTCTGTCTGTCTATCTGTCTATCTACAGCTTGTCTCTGCGGTCCTTCTCTTCTTGTTCCCAGCATGCCTTGCGGTTGTGGGCAGACACACCCCCTGACCTTTGACCTTTGATGACGACGCCCCCCCAAGTGCTGCTGTAGCCATGGTTACAGGCTTGCAGGTCAAACCCGCCTCACAGTCACAGCGACCCAACTTCCTGCTTCTCTTCTTATTGGCTCCCCGCAGCAGACAGGCGTCTCCATGGCGAGGGATCCTCTGACAACGCTTCACCTAGAGAGGGATGGATGGATTGATTGATGGATGGATGGATGGATAGACAGACAGACAGACAGACAGACAGACAGACAGACAGACAGACGGACGGACGGACGGATGGATAGACA
>CM049397.1:36622197-36624697 GCA_026929865.2 Hyperoplus lanceolatus
CCAACTCAAACCTCATGCCCGCCATGTTTAAAAACACCGCTACTACGAGACGTAAACATAACATAATGACCGAACGTAGCGATCAAATTGACCGGCGAGAATCCGCTGTATGGGTCCTGTTTGGTTAGGAAAGCAAAGTGAGAGGCAAATAAGACGTTTCCGCCGCTGTTGTTGTGCTTAACGCTAGCGCTAGCTTTAGCGTTGGCCACGAGAGCAGCGGCATCCAACCAGTTATGAACTGAAAAAAAGCATATCAAAAAAACACAAACTATACAAAGACTATCTGACAAATCCATCTCCCCTGAACTTTAATACGTATTCAAAGTTCCATATAAAAAGACAATACAAATACAATACAAATACAAGTCAACACAGATTAAAATACATACAAGCAAAGAGAAATCATTACCAACAGAAATTGAATACATTTAAAAATGATATGAAAAAGACATGGGCCTTCATTAATGAAGTTATCAACAAACCCTCATCAAAAATTAATTCTCAGAGCATATTTTATAATAACGATTCTAGTATTGAGGATCCCATGGAAATTGCTGAAGAATTCAATAACTATTTGGTCAATATTGGTCCCGCTTTGGCTGCAAAAATCCCTCTAACACCACTTTATTCTCACGGTACAGGACCTCCTTCCAGTCAACCAATGTTTCATTTTTCTCCTGTGAATGAAAAAGAAATATGGGATATTGTATCAAGTCTAAAGTCAACAAGTGCTGGTTATGATGATCTCAAAATGAAATTAGTGAAGCAGTGTCTCCCCACCATTGCAAAACCACTGTGTCATGTTTTTAACTGTTCTCTTCAAACAGGTGTAGTACCAGACCAACTGAGATGGGCTAAGGTTATTCCCATATTTAAAAATGGGGATCCATCAATATTTTCAAATTATAGACCAATTTCTTACCTTGCTTCGCCAAAATTCTCGAAAACATTGTATATAATAGATTAATTACACATCTTAAAGACAATAACTTATTGTATGATTATCAGTTTGGTTTCCGTGCAAAACATTCTACCTCTATGGCCCTGGTCCAATTAGTTAACAGAATATCCACAGCTTTAGACAACAAGGAACTCACAATTGGAGTGTTCATTGATTTGTCTAAGGCTTTTGATACCGTTGATCCGAATATATTATTAACTAAGCTTCAGGCTCATGGGGTTTCTGGGACTGAGCTTGATTGGTTTAAAAGTTATCTGTTCAACAGGAAACAGTATGTAGTATGGAATGGAGCTAACTCGACTTACAGTCATCTACAGTGTGGAGTTCCTCAAGGCTCCATACTTGGACCTCTTTTATTCCTTATTTACATAAATGATTTGCATTTAATATCTGAAGAAGCTCTTTTTATTTTGTATGCCGATGACACAAATATTTTCATTAACGATAAAGATGAACACAAGTTGATAGATCGAATGAATAGCGTACTTGATCGGTTGTATAACTGGTTCAAATTCAACAAATTATCCCTTAATGTAGAGAAGTGTGCTTATATGATATTCAAGCCTAAAAATATTATTCTATCTGATCATATCCAGCCAATTTTTATGGCGAACAATGCACTCGTAAATGTTTCCCATGTTAAGTTCTTAGGGGTATTTATTGACAATAAGCTCAATTGGAAAAAACACATATCACAGGTGTCCAATAAATTAGCGAGAAACATTGGGGTTATACGACGAGTAAGACCCGTGCTGTCAAGAAAAATTTGTATGGATTTATATTACTGCCTTATTTATCCCTTTATATCCTATGGAAATATAGTATGGGCAAGCACATACAAAACCAGTCTAGATTCGATTTTTATGTTACAGAAAAAGTTTCTTAGAACTGTAACCAACTCCAGTTGGGACGCTCATAGTGCTCCGTTATTTCTAAGTCTGAAGTTGTTAAGCATATATGATGTGAATACTCTTCAGATCGGCACTTTTGTTTTCCAGTTTTTCAATAATTTACTTCCCTCTTCTTTTAACAGTTTTGTTATAACCAGGTCACAGATCCATAGTCATCAGACCAGATCTGTAGATCTCCTTCACCGTCAGTTTTACAGAACAAATCTTGGACAGTTTTCAATTAGGGATAGAGGTCCAGTCATTTGGAACAGCTTTCCTGTTACTCTGCGTAAACACTCATCTTTAGTTACTTTCAAAAAACATCTTAAAATGTACCTCATTTTAAAAGCTTACGATACTTTGTGAAACTGAATGTATGTTATATTGTCTTTTTGCTTGTTAGTTACATCTTTGCTTTGCTTTTTTACTATATGTACTTCAATGTATTTTCATTTTTGTAACATGACTTTGTCGTTGTTTTTGCTCTTTAATTTTATTTTTCTGTTTGTCTTTTTTTCTTTTACTTTTTTTTCTTTACCTTATTGTATTTTAATATCAGGTGGGCATCCCCTATAAGCCCTTCAGGGTTTCTTTTGTCCCACCCGTGCATTTATGTATGTTTACGCGCATCTTCTTGCCATTTTAATCT
>CM049397.1:36644697-36657197 GCA_026929865.2 Hyperoplus lanceolatus
GCAGAATGCATCAAACTGCTGGACGCCTGTTGCCACGGAAAGATACAGGTGTGTTTACCTGTCAATGTCAAGTTACACACACACACTGTCTGTCACCGCATCCTACACGATGATGCCTCGGTGGCATTAACTGTGGTGTTTTGAGATACGCACTTTGAAACGTAGTTTTCTTGCCTCTAAAAAGTATTCATTGTCGAACAAGAAGTATACAAAAGGTCTCCAAAATAACAAGTAAATATAAACTAAACTAAAAAGCTTAAGTTGCTGGTAAACAAACATTAAACTTCAAGTGGCTTAAAGTCAAGATTATATTCAACCACAGTTCCTCATGTCGTGGCTTGGCTGGACTGCCAGGCCGCCATCCTCCAGTGCAATTAACAGCTGGCCCAAACCACACACCCTGCCATCTTATCACTCAATATACCACAAATAAACAGTCAACAATTCATACACTAATTTAACTTAAGAACGGCTGTAACACTGTCTCTCTCTCTCTCACACATTCACTCACTCACTCACTCACTCACTCACTCACTCACTCACTCACTCACTCACTCACTCACTCACTCACTCACTCACTCACACACACACACACACACACACACACACACACACACACACACACACACACACACACACACACACACACACACACACACACACACACACACACACACACACACAGCGTTACAATCTAGAACTTTCACCAATTGATGCCACTAAATATTCTGATTTTACACACTGCACCTGTAAATGGGAACATTATTTACTAACCTGTCTATCTGTCTCTCTCTCTCCCTGTCTGTCTGTCTGTCTGTCTCTCTCTCTCTCCCTGTCTGTCTGTCTGTCCGTCTGTCTGTCTGTCTGTCTGTCTGTCTGTCTGTCTGTCTGTCTGTCTGTCTGTCTGTCTGTCTGTCTGTCTGTCTGTCTGTCAGCCTCTCCTTCAGCAGGTAGACAGCAGTTGTTGTAGCGCTGAAGTTCTCAGTATCCTCGCGACAGTAACCGCGACAACAGAGAGCTGATGACAAGACGACCGGTGGTGCCTTCAATGTTTGCGGGAAATTCCAAAGACTGTTCCACACACACACACACACACACACACACACACACACACACACGGACATGGACACACGGACACACGGACACACTCACACTCTCACTCACTCACTCTCTCACATACACACTGACTCACTCACTCACTCACTCACTCACTCATAGACACACAGACACACACACACACAGGCAGATTTAGTTTGTCCCAATACATGGAAAATACCCAGATGTCCTACTACATCCGGTGGTGATTTCTTTTAGTGTTGAAACCAGCAGCTTTATGGAGGTTCTGACCCACAATCCACTGCAGCAGAAGTTACATCACATGGACTGAGCCTCCCAGTGAAAACAACCAGCGATGAGACGGATATATAAAGCAAGAGGCCAAGATCAAGGAGCCATGTTAGGATGAAATAAATAAGTTAAAGTATGTCCCAAGTGTAGCATACTGCATCCTAACTAGATACTGTTTATGATCAGATGTAGTATGTAAGAGAGGAAAAATACTTTGATGCCATGGTGCGTTCAGGTAACTTCTGGAAACGTCAGACCTCGTGTTTTGAGCTGTTGAACCTGTAAAAAGACATTCCTTTATTCAGTCATGTCAATTCTTAATGTCAATAAACATTTTTTGTACATTGAGCCTCTGTTTACTGTCATCACTACTGCTGTTGGTCAATTTTTAAATTTTTTTTAGATATTTTTTTAGCATTTTAATGCATTTACAGATAGTGCAGAAAGATGCAGAGTTGAAATTGTGGGTGTTAGGGGCTAGTGAGATTTTGTAGAAAGTAATTATAATATCCATAAAGGGTACATTTAATTTGAGGCCCATAATAGCTGAACATTTTTTTTACTGAGCTAAGGGCCCATGGGGGGGGTCTCATATACGCCCATATTCTGCAACTGAGCTAAGGGCCCATGGGGGGACGCCATCTAACGTGTCATAGCTGGAATGTCATGGGGGGACTCCTTACCAACTTAGCTAAGGGCCCTTGGGGGGGACGGCCACTTAACTTAGCTATTAGTCTAAAGGGGGGGCCCTTACCACTGAGCTAAGGGTTGCCTTCTGTACCTCTTTTAGAGGGTTTTTAATGATTACAGATTACACAATGCACCTTTGAACGTGAGAACAAAACAAATAGAAAATGATTGACGACTCGATGCATAAAGTTAGAAAATAATATATTTATAATATATTTCACAGTTAAAAACAGAGAAAGATTCAGTTGACAACAAGGATGAATGTTTGGATCTCTTTGGTTTTACGTGTGTGTATATATCAGTGTGTGTGTGTGTGTGTCTCAGTGTGTGTGTGTGTGTGTGTGTGTGTGTGTGTCTCAGTGTGTGTGTGTCTCAGTGTGTGTGTGTGTGTGTGTGTATCAGTGTGTGTGTGTGTGTGTGTGTGTGTGTCTCAGTGTGTGTGTGTCTCAGTGAGTGTGTGTGAGCAGTGCGTCCAGTCTCTCCACTCTGGTCTTCAGTCCCAGTAATCTTTCCTCTGACTCAGATCGCCTCTCGCTCAGATGCTCCTGTTCGTTCCACAGACGGCTTCGCAGACGAGCCTTTAAACACACACACACACACACACACACACACACACACACACACACACACACACACACACACACACACACACACACACACACATTAACCAGTTTAACTCAGCTTACAGAGCCTAGGCTGTGTATTGCTTTTTCAGCGCACACACAGTACAGACAGGTAGTGGATCATGAGGAGATATTCACTGATTTTGACAACAAGCGTTCTCCAGAATCACTGACTACACCTTTAAATTGACACACACACACACACACACACACACACACACACACACACACACACACACACACACACACACACACACACACACACACACACACACACACACACACACAAACACACACACACACACACACACACACACACACACTGTTGGAGCCATTTAAAGATTTTTTGTGTTTAATATATTTTAAGTAAATACATTTTTAGTTTATGGCAAATTATGATTTATGAATTAGTAAGTGTGTGAATATTAATCATGTTTATTCATATGTATATCAGCGCATCTTGCTTATGTGGTGATTGGTAATGTGTGTCACCTGTGGTGTCGTACTCTACCTTATAGGGGAGGGACTTTGCTTTCACTCAGGTTGGAAGGCAGAGAGCCAACAGTTTTCTGACCACGCTCACGCTCACGCCCACGCTCACGCTCACGCTCACGCATTACCTCATATTATTTCACATAGAAAAGTATTGTTTTTTGTAAAATAAGAACTCTGTTTTGGCCGCTTATCAGAGACATTGTTTTGAGCTGTTTATGTTTTTTATTGGAAAGTCAACCGGAGTTTCGTGTAATAAATCACACTCAACATCAAATGAAACGATCTCTGTGCGTGCTTACAACAAGGACGTGTGTCAGACTTTCTCTGCCTAAAGGAACCAGAAGGGCAAACATAGGGTTTGCCGTTTCATAGTCAAAAAACTCCACGAGTCTGACAAACTTTTGGAGTGGACAAAGGAACAAGGAAGACGGGCGCGCGCAGCTCGTTTGGAAGCCGTGAGTAAACAATCCCATGGATGAGCCGTGCACAATAAAAGCGCTTGTGAATATGGATGTGCGGATGAGATCCGCGTTTAAAGCCCCGTTCTAACTGTCTGTTTGATATGAATTATGATGTGATCGCTAAACAAAAAAAGTGACAAAAGGGAAAGTGGCAACAGAAGCTCTGTGTGAACGCGCATCCCGCGGACGCGGTGGAAAAGCGAACGGAGCAAAATAAATAAGGAAGCGATCTAATAAAAGGAAATCAATAAATCAAACTACAATAAAAACGGGAGAATGTCTGAACTTAAAACGGCCGCGGAAGCGGAGGATCGTTTAGGATCTCTGATTGCGACACGCAGAGGGAAACTGGGAGTGTGCACAAGGAGAATGCATGAAACAAAAGCCTTGCTGATTGAAGGGGAAAATATTGATGATGTTGATAAATCTATGTATATGTTCAAACAAGCTGTGGATGAGTTTAACAAGGTGCACATTGCTGTTCAAGAGCTCTTATCAGATGAGGAAAAAGAAACTGACACTCTGGACTGGTATGAGCCCAGAGTGATGAACTTCAACTACTTAACATATGAGGTTAAAACATGGAAAAGGGAACAGAGAGCACAGTTAAAGGTTGACCCACTGGACAGCATATCAAACATCTCAAGGAAAACAACTGCATCAACCACTTCTTCTGCTGCTCGGCTGGCTTCAGCTGAGAAAGCAGCTCTGGAGGCAAAATCTGCTGCATTAAAGGAAAAACATTCATTGCAGTTGCAGCAACATTCACTGCAGTTGCAGGAAACTTTAATCAAATCAAAAATGGAAAAGGTGGAACTGGATGCAGAAATTGCAGCAGCAGATGCAAAAATAAAAGTACTCCTAAACCCAAATGTAACAGAGTCTGATGGTGATGCTATGAATGAATACTTTGAGGGAACAAGCAAACAGGAAAATGTGGAACAAACATTTGCAGACACATCTGCTTTGGAATTCATTCAATTAGGTGCTGTACCTAAAACTCCACTACAGAGAACGGTTGGTGGCATTCATAATAGCTCTCAAGTGACAACAAGGGCTCCAACCCCACACCTGGAAAACCCTGCAACCAATCATATCACTCATGAAAACATCAGCACAATGGTTAAAAGTCAAAGGGATATCACTGAGCTCATGATAATGCAACAAAATCTGTCTCTATTGCCTAAAAGAGAAGTGCCAGTGTTTAAAGGTGATCCACTATCATACCAACCTTTCATGCATGCATTCAAATACTTAATAGAGGACAAGACAAGTAGTTCCCAGGATAGGCTCTACTTTCTTGAACAGTTTACAGCAGGTCAGGCCAGAGACCTTGTTCGTAGCTGTATGCACATGGATGCACGAAGAGGATATTCAGAAGCAATGCAATTGTTGGCAAAACATTTTGGTGATGAAATGAAGATTGCAAATGCTTATCTGAATAAAGCGCTAAGCTGGACAGCTATTCAAGCGGAGGATGGGAACGCACTTCAGGCATATTCCTTATACTTGAGGGAATGCCACAACGCCATGCAGGACTTGGAGTACATGGATGAGCTGGACGTGACATCCACCTTAAAGCTCATTGTATCCAAGCTTCCCTACAAGCTTAGAGAGAGGTGGCGGTCAAGAGCATATGAGGAATTTCAGAAAAGAAAGATGCGGGCTAATTTCAGACACGTTGTTGAATTTATTGAAAATCAAGCTAACATCCTACTGCACCCTGCATTTGGAGATATTAAAGACCCAACTCCTGCTCAAAGAATATCCCCAAATAACAGGAGCACTGAAATAAGGACACTCAAAAGCAGAAGTACATTTGTGACAGCCGTGGCAGCACCTGGAGAACAATACAACAGACAGTATGCATTTAAAGGGCAACAACACACCAACTTTAATGCTGCTAATTCAGCTGTCTGCTGTTTCTGTGAAGGCAAGCATACACTACTGGACTGCTTCAAGTTTAAATCACAGCCACACAAAGAAAAGGTGGAATGTTTGAAAATAAATGGATATTGCTTTGGTTGCTTAAAGAAGGGTCACATGAGCAAAGACTGCAAGACAAAACTAGACTGCCAAACATGTCAGCGGAAGCATCCAACCCTGCTACATATTGACACAAGAACCTCAGATAAGGAACCCCTGCTAAACCGCAATTCCCCAGCACCAAAGCAGACATCAATAAACAGTGTACAAGTGTCGGCTGATGATGCTACAGGGGCCGGTAAAGAATGTGCTCTCGCTATTGTTCCAGTTCAAGTTAAAGCTGCAAAAGGAAGTAAGTGCATTCAAACTTACGCTTTCCTTGATCCGGGAAGCTCGGCCACATTTTGCACTGAAAAGCTGATGAACCAACTGAATGTGACCGGATGCAAAACTGACATTCTGCTGCGGACGATGGGACAGGAAAACAATGTGAGCAGTTATGAGATCACAGGACTGGAAGTTGGCAATCTAGATGGAAATGAATTTATTGACCTACCTGAAGTTTACACACAAGTTAAAATCCCTGTTTCAAAGGAAAACCTACTCACCCAATCAGAACTCAGAAAATGGCCTTATCTCTGTGGAATCCAAATGGAAGAGATTGATGCTGACATTGAAATGTTGATAGGAATGAATGTTCCTAAAGCGATGGAACCCTGGCAGATAATTAACAGCCAGAGTGATGGACCATACGCAGTGAAGACACTTCTCGGATGGGTGGTGAATGGGCCCCTCAAGTCTTCATCTGCAATGGATAAACATACAGCATCAATGACAGTCAATCGCATTTCGATGGAAAATCTGAAGGACCTGCTACTCAGGCAGTACAACCAAGAGTTCCCAGAAAAGGAATCTGAGGAAAGGAAAGAGATGTCATGTGAGGACAGGAGATTAACGGAGCTGGCCCAAAGTTCTAAAGCGTTTGAAAGTGGACATTACATCTTGCCCCTGCCGTTTCGAGAAAAAGAGCTAGTCATGCCAAATAATTACAATGTGGCACTGCAGCGGACATTGAACCTGGCTGGGAAATTCAAGAGAGACTTTACCTATGCTGAAGAATACAAGGTCTTCATGGAAAATGCGCTGCAGAAAGGCTACGCAGAGAAGGTACCCACAACAGTGCCTGAAAGTCACAGAGCCAAGGTGGTGGAGGCAGTGAGCGCCCTGCAGGACGCCGGCGGCATGCTAGTAGAACAGTATGGAAACACGGCGGACAAGTGCGGTAAAGCGCTGCTGGATTTGGCACGGATGGAGAACTTAGTCCTGGGTAATGCTCTGGAAGGAGTACCAGAGGAAGAGGAGGATGAAGAAAAGCTCAAGGACTCCAACGTTGACGGCACAGGAAACATTGACGAGAAGAATAGAGATGAGATGAGAGTTCAGGTGTACGACGCCATGGCAGAGAAGGAAGACGAGGACGCGGAGATGTCAGATGTCGGCGAGAGGAAGAGAAAGAAAAGAAAAGTTTGGGAAATGGAAGTGAAGAAAAGACAGAAAACGACAAGAAGGCTGAGAAAGAATTGGACAAAGAAGAAGAAGAAGAAAAAGAAGAAGAGGAGAAAGAAGGTAGACAGGATGCTACAAAGAGAACTCCATATGGAATTGCAGGACTCTACCTTTTGGACAGACAGTACATCCGTACTGAAATACATTCACAACAAAACCAAACGCTTCCATACTTACATTGCTAACAGAGTTGCCACGATCCACAACTTGTCCAAGGAAAACCAGTGGAGGCACGTGAGTTCAAAGGACAATCCAGCAGACTATGCTTCACGAGGATTGAAGATAGAAACTTCTTTGGATTCAGCTAAATGGCCGAATGGTCCAGACTTCCTGTCACAAAAGGAGACTGAATGGCCGGAGGAGCCAGTGGATATTCACCACATTCCTTCAGACGATCCAGAAATAAAAAAGGAAATTTCTGTGAGCTGCTTAAGTATAAGCAAAGGTGCAACCAGTGACCTCATTGAACACTTCTCCTCCTGGAAAAAACTACAGAGAGCTGTTGGCTGGTTGCTAAAACTTAAAAGACTCCTGCTGCTTCAAAGACAAAAGGTAAAGGAATATCTGCCACTCATGCAGCAACGCCAAAAGTGGACTAACACCAGAAGAAACTTCAACATCAACGATGTGGTGGTCATCGTAGATGAGACTGCACCAAGGAACTCATGGCCCCTTGGCCGTGTAGTAAAGACTTTTCCCGGGCCCAAAGGTCTCGTCCGAAGTGTTCTGGTCCGAACAAAGACGAATACCCTGCAAAGGCCCATCGATAAGCTCTGCTTGCTTTTGGAAGCTGAAAACTGAGCTTAATAACATGAAGAATGCCACTGTGCATACACACACATACACACATACATGCCCCTCTACAAATGGCCCTGCACACACCTTCCTTGCATACATGAACTTCGCGTTCACTGGACTGGTTATCCCTGCCTAAGAGACATTCATGCAACATGAACTTTGGGGGGAATTCAAGTGGGGATTATGTAAATTGTGTCGTAGTGAATTTTGATATTTAAGCTGGGTGTGATGTGTTAGTGTAAAGT
Organism: Hyperoplus lanceolatus; assembly: GCA_026929865.2. Taxonomy (NCBI): domain Eukaryota; kingdom Metazoa; phylum Chordata; class Actinopteri; order Uranoscopiformes; family Ammodytidae; genus Hyperoplus; species Hyperoplus lanceolatus. Next base: position 36,652,849 of record CM049397.1, read on the forward strand.
TACTTGACATATTTTTGAAGGACTTAATTGATTAATATTTGTACTTACCTGGCTCCATATAGTTAATTTAAGTAATTGTTTTGTGGTAACATCACAATTAGGGGCCGGTATGTTGGAGCCATTTAGAGATTTTTTGTGTTTAATATATTTTAAGGAAATACATTTTTAGTTTATGGCAAATTATGATTTATGAATTAGTAAGTGTGTGAATATTAATCATGTTTATTCATATGTATATCAGCGCATCTTGCTTATGTGGTGATTGGTAATGTGTGTCACCTGTGGTGTCGTACTCTACCTTATAGGGGAGGGACTTTGCTTTCACTCAGGTTGGAAGGCAGAGAGCCAACAGTTTTCTGACCACGCTCACGCTCACGCCCACGCTCACGCTCACGCTCACGCTCACGCATTACCTCATATTATTTCACATAGAAAAGTATTGTTTTTTGTATAATAAGAACCCTGTTTTGGCCGCTTATCAGAGACATTGTTTTGAGCTGTTTATGTTTTTTATTGGAAAGTCAACCGGAGTTTCGTGTAATAAATCACACTCAACATCAAATGAAACGATCTCTGTGCGTGCTTACAACAAGGACGTGTGTCAGACTTTCTCTGCCTAAAGGAACCAGAAGGGCAAACATAGGGTTTGCCGTTTTACACACACACACACACACACACACACCTTCAGTTGATCTGCTTGTTGTCTCAGTTTCTCTCTCTGCAGCTCAACGTTCCACCTCTGATCCTGAGAAGACAAATAGAGTTTAGTTTAACCATCTGTGTGTGTGTGTGTGTGTGTGTGTTTCTGTGAGTGTGTGTGTGTGTGTGTGTGTGTTTCTGTGAGTGTGTGTGTGTGTGTTTCTGTGAGTGTGTGTGTGTGTGTGTGTGCGAGTGTGTGTGTGTGTGTGTGTCATAACTTCAGAGATATTCAATGTTTTATGAAAAATTATGACGATTCAAATGAACATTTTTTTAATTTTTTTTAGATAATTTTTTTGTCGTTTTCAAGCTTTATTAGACAGTACAGAGTTGAAATGGGGAGAGAGAGAGAGAGAGAGAGAGGGGGGGGGGGGTGACCTGCAGTAAAGGTCCACGGGTCGGATTTGAACCCGCGACCACTGCAACGAAGGCCGGAGCCAATATGGTACACGCTCTATCCACTACACCACCGGAGCGCCCCATTTCATGAATGTTTTGATGGGTTTTCTTCAAACAGTAGTTGAGTTTGTTACGACTCACCTCCGAACTGAGCTCTGACCTCACACCAGCTGTAGAGAGGTAGAAAGAGGAGTCGCCCTCTTCCCTGTCTCCCTGCTTTACAGACAGACAGACAGACACACAGACAGACAGACAGTCGCAGACACACAGACAGACAGACAGACAGTCGCAGACACACACACACACACACATAAAAAAATTGGTTTTAAATGTACCTTTTAAGGGATACATTTTAAGTTTTTAATCCTCTTATAAATATGGGAGAGGAGAAATATGCTGCTTTATTCTAATGTATTTCTTATTACTTTTTTGCAACAATCCACAATAATGATAAATCCTGTCATGGGTCTGTCTTTAGGGTCTGTCATGGGTCTGTCTTTAGGGTCTGTCATGGGTCTGTCATGGGTCTGTCATGGGTCTGTCTTTAGGGTCTGTCATGGGTCTGTCATGGGTCTGTCTTTATGGGTCAATATCCTCATTCATAAATATGTCCTCATTGGTGTAAAATCACCTCTGCCAATAATCTGAATTATCCTCCTAAGCGGAGAATTACAAATATTAATATTACATTTTGTACATTGAGAGGGCAAGTCTTATGGAGGCATCCATGTTGGTTGGAATGTCATCAGGTGCATTGTTTAGAATTTAGAATTGTTCTTGTCCTTGAAGGCCACTGTAGCTTCTGTTATTATTCTAAAGGGGTGGGGTTACCCAGGGAGCGTTGCATTCTAGAACTTTCTTGATGATGTCATATTACACACTGCACCTTTAATGTTATTCCTTATTATCGTGTTAACTTTGAGAGCACTATTTATATACACTACATATGATATAATAGACATAAATGTGAGTGAGTGAGTGAGTGAGTGAGTGAGTGAGTGAGTGTGTGAGTGAGTGAGTGAGTGAGTGAGTGAGTGAGTGAGTGAGTGAGTGAGTGAGTGTGTGAGTGTGTGAGTGAGTGAGAGATGCGATGAAATGTGTGTGTGTTTTGATGCGTTACCTCCTGTATTTCCTCCTCTGGTATATTAAGCCCCTCCCCTTTCCGGTGTAACTCCGCCCCCTGTGAGTTAAGCTCCTCCTCTTTTAGGATCAGCTGTTTCTCTCTCTCCGACAGGTCATCTTCTGCAACACAAACAAACTAACTCTTTAACGTGTGTGTGTGTGTGTGTGTGTGTGTGTGTGTGGATCAGTGTGTGTGTGTGTGTGTGTGTGGATCAGTGTCTGTGTGTAGGTGTGTGTGTGTGTGGATCAGTGTGTGTGTGTGTGTGTGTGTGTCTGTGTGTGTGTGTGGATCAGTGTGTGTGTGTGTGTGTGTGACCGACATATCCTCCTCTGCAACAGAAACAAACTAACTCTTTAACAAGTGTGTGTGTGTGTGTGTGTGTGTGTGTGTGTGGATCAGTGTGTGTGTGTGTGTGTGTGTGTGTGTGGATCAGTGTGTGTGTGTGTGTGTGTGTGTGTGTGTGTGTGTGGATCAGTGTGTGTGTGTGTGTGTGTGTGTGTGTGTGTGTGTGTGTGTGTGTATCAGTGTACAGTATCTCACAAAAGTGAGTACACCCCTCACATTTCTTCACATTTTTCTTTATATCTTTCCATGGGACAACACTGAAGAAATGACACTTTGATACAATGTAAAGTAGTCAGTGTACAGCTTGTATAACAGTGTAAATTTACTGTCCCCTCAAAATAACTCGACACACAGCCATTAATGTCTAAACTGCTGGCAACAAAAGTGAGTACACCCCTTAGAAAAATTTTACAAATTGGGCCCAAAGTGTCAATATTTTGCTTTGCCATCATTATTTTCTAGCACTGCCTTAACCCTCTTGGGCATGTAGTTCACTAGAGCTTCACAGGTTGCAACTGGAACCCTCTTCCACCCATTTATGACAGCATCACAGAGCTGGTGGATATTAAAGACCTTGCGCTCCTCCACCTTCTGTTTGAGGATGCCCCAAAGATGCTCAATAGGGTTTAGGTCTGGAGACATGTTTGGCCAGGCCATAACCTTTACCCTCAGCTTTTTTAGCAAGCCACTGGTCGTCTTGGAGGTGTGTTTGGGGTCGTTATCATGTTGCAATACCACCCTGCGGCCCAGTTTACGAAGGTTGAGTGCACGTGGTCAGCGTCGTACACAGAGGTTGGCTTTGGAAAATAGACGTATGAGTGCTGCCAGCATTGCTGAAGGGCTTGAAGGGGTGGGGGGTCAACCTGTCAGTGCTCAGACCATACGCCGCACTCTGCATCATACTGGTCTGCATGGCTGTCATCCCAGAAGGAAGCCTATTCTAAAGATGATGCACAAGAAACCCCACAAAAAGTTTGCTGAAGACAAACAGACTACGGACATGGATTACTGCAACCATGTCCTGTGGTCTGATGAGACCAAGATACATTTATTTGGTTCAGATGGTGTTAAGAGTGTGGAGCGGCAACCAGGTGAGGAGTACAAAGACAAGTGTGTCTTGCCTATAGTCAAGCATGGTGGTTGGAGTGTCATGGTCTGGGGCTGCATGAGTGCTGCCAGCACTGGGGATCTACAGTTCATTGAATTCTAACATGTACTGTGACATACTGAAGCAGAGCATGATCCCCTCCCTTCATAAACTGGGCCGCAGGGCAGTACTGCAACATGATAACGACCCCAAACACACCTCCGAACGACCACTGGCTTGCTAAAGAAGCTGAGGGTAAAGGTTATGGACTGGCCAAGCATGTCTCCAGTCTTAAACCCTATTGAGCATCTTTGGGGCATCCTCAAACGGGAGATGGAGGAGCGCAAGGACTCTAATATCCACCAGCTCCTTGATGTCGTCATGAATGGGTAGAAGAGGGTTCCAGTGGCAACCTGTGAAGCTCTAGTGAACTACATGCCCAAGAGGGTTAAGGCAGTGCTAGAAAATAATGATGGCAAAACAAAATATTGACACTTTGGGCCCAATTTGGACATCTTTTCTAAGGGGTGTACTCACTTTTGTTGCCAGCAGTTTAGACATTAATGGCTGTGTGTCGAGTTATTTTGAGGGGACAGTAAATTTACACTGTTATACAAGCTGTACACTGACTACTTTACATTGTATCAAAGTGTCATTTATTCAGTGTTGTCGCATGGAAAGATATAAAGAAAAATG
>CM049397.1:36662197-36664697 GCA_026929865.2 Hyperoplus lanceolatus
AAATCATAATTTGCCATAAACTAAAAATGTATTTCCTTAAAATATATTAAACACAAAAAATCTCTAAATGGCTCCAACATACCGGCCCCTAATTGTGATGTTACCACAAAACAATTACTTAAATTAACTATATGGAGCCAGGTAAGTACAAATATTAATCAATTAAGTCCTTCAAAAATATGTCAAGTAACTTTACACTAACACATCACACCCAGCTTAAATATCAAAATTCACTACGACACAATTTACATAATCCCCACTTGAATTCCCCCCAAAGTTCATGTTGCATGAATGTCTCTTAGGCAGGGATAACCAGTCCAGTGAACGCGAAGTTCATGTATGCAAGGAAGGTGTGTGCAGGGCCATTTGTAGAGGGGCATGTATGTGTGTATGTGTGTGTATGCACAGTGGCATTCTTCATGTTATTAAGCTCAGTTTTCAGCTTCCAAAAGCAAGCAGAGCTTATCGATGGGCCTTTGCAGGGTATTCGTCTTTGTTCGGACCAGAACACTTCGGACGAGACCTTTGGGCCCGGGAAAAGTCTTTACTACACGGCCAAGGGGCCATGAGTTCCTTGGTGCAGTCTCATCTACGATGACCACCACATCGTTGATGTTGAAGTTTCTTCTGGTGTTAGTCCACTTTTGGCGTTGCTGCATGAGTGGCAGATATTCCTTTACCTTTTGTCTTTGAAGCAGCAGGAGTCTTTTAAGTTTTAGCAACCAGCCAACAGCTCTCTGTAGTTTTTTCCAGGAGGAGAAGTGTTCAATGAGGTCACTGGTTGCACCTTTGCTTATACTTAAGCAGCTCACAGAAATTTCCTTTTTATTTCTGGATCGTCTGAAGGAATGTGGTGAATATCCACTGGCTCCTCCGGCCATTCAGTCTCCTTTTGTGACAGGAAGTCTGGACCATTCGGCCATTTAGCTGAATCCAAAGAAGTTTCTATCTTCAATCCTCGTGAAGCATAGTCTGCTGGATTGTCCTTTGAACTCACGTGCCTCCACTGGTTTTCCTTGGACAAGTTGTGGATCGTGGCAACTCTGTTAGCAATGTAAGTATGGAAGCGTTTGGTTTTGTTGTGAATGTATTTCAGTACGGATGTACTGTCTGTCCAAAAGGTAGAGTCCTGCAATTCCATATGGAGTTCTCTTTGTAGCATCCTGTCTACCTTCTTTCTCCTCTTCTTCTTTTTCTTCTTCTTCTTCTTTGTCCAATTCTTTCTCAGCCTTCTTGTCGTTTTCTGTCTTTTCTTCACTTCCATTTCCCAAACTTTTCTTTTCTTTCTCTTCCTCTCGCCGACATCTGACATCTCCGCGTCCTCGTCTTCCTTCTCTGCCATGGCGTCGTACACCTGAACTCTCATCTCATCTCTATTCTTCTCGTCAATGTTTCCTGTGCCGTCAACGTTGGAGTCCTTGAGCTTTTCTTCATCCTCCTCTTCCTCTGGTACTCCTTCCAGAGCATTACCCAGGACTAAGTTCTCCATCCGTGCCAAATCCAGCAGCGCTTTACCGCACTTGTCCGCCGTGTTTCCATACTGTTCTACTAGCATGCCGCCGGCGTCCTGCAGGGCGCTCACTGCCTCCACCACCTTGGCTCTGTGACTTTCAGGCACTGTTGTGGGTACCTTCTCTGCGTAGCCTTTCTGCAGCGCATTTTCCATGAAGACCTTGTATTCTTCAGCATAGGTAAAGTCTCTCTTGAATTTCCCAGCCAGGTTCAATGTCCGCTGCAGTGCCACATTGTAATTATTTGGCATGACTAGCTCTTTTTCTCGAAACGGCAGGGGCAAGATGTAATGTCCACTTTCAAACGCTTTAGAACTTTGGGCCAGCTCCGTTAATCTCCTGTCCTCACATGACATCTCTTTCCTTTCCTCAGATTCCTTTTCTGGGAACTCTTGGTTGTACTGCCTGAGTAGCAGGTCCTTCAGATTTTCCATCGAAATGCGATTGACTGTCATTGATGCTGTATGTTTATCCATTGCAGATGAAGACTTGAGGGGCCCATTCACCACCCATCCGAGAAGTGTCTTCACTGCGTATGGTCCATCACTCTGGCTGTTAATTATCTGCCAGGGTTCCATCGCTTTAGGAACATTCATTCCTATCAACATTTCAATGTCAGCATCAATCTCTTCCATTTGGATTCCACAGAGATAAGGCCATTTTCTGAGTTCTGATTGGGTGAGTAGGTTTTCCTTTGAAACAGGGATTTTAACTTGTGTGTAAACTTCAGGTAGGTCAATAAATTCATTTCCATCTAGATTGCCAACTTCCAGTCCTGTGATCTCATAACTGCTCACATTGTTTTCCTGTCCCATCGTCCGCAGCAGAATGTCAGTTTTGCATCCGGTCACATTCAGTTGGTTCATCAGCTTTTCAGTGCAAAATGTGGCCGAGCTTCCCGGATCAAGGAAAGCGTAAGTTTGAATGCACTTACTTCCTTTTGCAGCTTTAACTTGAACTGGAACAATAGCGAGAGCACATTCTTTACC
>CM049397.1:36669697-36672197 GCA_026929865.2 Hyperoplus lanceolatus
TACGAGGAACTTTTTCCTGCATCCACACTATTCACTATTCACACTTTACTTTAGTATTACCATGTAATCACCTAGCCTGGCTCCGCCCCCCCCCCCTACCTCCGGCCAAATTTTATTTTCCCTTCAGTAGTCAGTCTGGGTGTACAGCGCATTTCCCAGTTTTGCTGGAGATTCGACAGCCGGTCCAATCAGCGAACAGAGCGAGTGGCTGAGAACGATGACGTCGAAGTCGCGCTCCAGTTTCAGTTGCCAGAAGCCGGCTCATGACACACGTGACGACCAAACGTTATGCGATTGGTTGGCTAATCCAGAGTGGCACTGGGCAGATCCAATAGTTTTAAACTTTAACAGACACCCGCCTCCATGAGTGAACGTTTGCCAATTAAAGCACTGCCAGACCTTCTGTACAAATGAAATGAAGTACGATGGTCTGGTAGCACCAGGCTAGTAATCACCTGGTCAATGATCAAACTCCTTCGAGATTTTTCTCTACTTATGACATCTATTGCAGCATGTCCGTCCTGGGAGAGGGATCCCTTACTCTGTCCACTCTCCCTGGGATTTCTTTAATTTTTTTAATCCCGGTAAAGGGTTTTTTACTGGGAGTTTTTTCTAAGCCGAGCTAAGGGTGTAAGGGCAGATAGATAGATAGATAGATAGATAGATAGATAGATAGATAGATAGATAGATAGATAGATAGATAGATAGATAGATAGATAGATAGATAGATAAGATAGATAGTAGAAGTGTAGGGCAGGGTGTCATATTGTATCATACTGTATGAAATGTAAAGCCCACTGAGACAAATGTATTTGTGATTTTGGGCTATACAAATAAAACTGATTTGATTTTGATTTGATTTAAATATTTCTGAAACAGTCAAATGTTCCCTCTGATTATTATTATTATTATTATTATTATTATTATTATTATTATTATTATTATTATTATTATTATTATTATTAATATTAATATAATATAATAATATAATATAAAATTATTATTATTATTATTATATTAATATTAATATTAATAATATAATAAAATAATAATAATAATAATAATAATAATAATAATAATAATAATAATAATAATAATAATAATAATAATAATAATAATAATAATAATAATATAAATGTACCTCATAAGCATGTTGTAGTTCATTCAGCTGGTCTTTCTTCTTCTCTTCTTCCTGTTGTAGTTCATTCAGCTGGTCTTTGCTCTTGTCCAGTTGTTGTTGTGTGGTCTTCAGTAGTGAAAGTTGTAACACAAACACACACAGAGTAGGTAACACAAACACACACACACACACAAACACACACACATGTAGAAACACACACACACACACACACACACACACACACAGACAGAGTAGGTAACACAAACGCACACACATGGACACACAAACACACATGTAGAAACACACACACATACCCACACACATACACACACACAGACAGAGTAGGTAACACACACACACACACAATCACACACACACACACACACACACACACACACACACAAACAGACACAGAGTAGGTAACACAAACACACATGTAGAAACACACAAACACGTCGCACCCCCCCCCCCCACACACACACACACACACACACACACACACACACACACACACACACACACACACACACACACACACACACACACACACACACCTGTTGTAGTTGTGCAAGCTGTTGTTTTGTGGCCTTCAGCTGCTCTGTGCTTGTGTCTGTCTCCTCCCTCACTGTCTCCAGTCGAGCCTCATGGAGTGAATGAAAATATTTTTATTTCGAGCAAGTAAAGAAAGACAGAAAATTTAGCAAAAAAAACAATACAATACACACACACACACACACACTCACTCACTCACTCACTCACTCACTCACTCACTCACTCACTCACTCACTCAGACACTCACTCACACACTCACTCACTCACTCACTCACTCACTCACTCACTCACTCACTCACTTTGAAAGACACACACACACACACACACACACACACACACACACACACACACACACACACACACACACACACACACACACACACACACACACACACACACACACACACACACACACACACTCACAAAGACACACACACACACACACACACACACACACACACACAGACACACACACACACACACACACACACACACACACACACACACACACACACACACACACACACACACACACACACACACACACAACACACACACTCACACACACACACACACACACACACACACACACACACACACACACACACACACACACACACACTCACACTCACACACACACACACACACACACACACACACACACACACACTTACTCGTTGCTTCTGGAGTCTCTGTAGGTTGTGGGTTCGTTTGTTTTTTAATTCCTCCAATTCCAACTGCTCCACCAGTATCTCCTGAAGGGTCTGCTTTAGCTCTGCACACACACATACACAGACAGGAGTGTGTGTGTGAGTGTGTGTGTGTGTG
>CM049397.1:36677197-36679697 GCA_026929865.2 Hyperoplus lanceolatus
CCCACTAAAGGAGGATGTCACACAAACGCAAAAAGTAGGGTAACACTTTACAATAGGGTACACACAATTATAGTACCTACTACATAGATATGTGTTACCCACTACATAGGGTTTTTTTTTGGTGTGTTACCTACTACATAAGATTCGGTATGTGTTCGGTAGCACAAAAAAAACCTATGTAGTAGGTAACACATATCTATGTAGTAGGTACTACAATTTTGTGTACCTTATTGTAAAGTGTTACCAAAAGTAGCGAAGATGCAAAATACTAAAAAGTTGTATCAACGCTGCTTTCCTCTGTGTAATGTAGCGTTTTTTTTTTTTTTTTAGATATTTTTTTGGCATTTTTATGCTCTATTGACAGTGCAGAGAGACAGAGTTGAAATGGGGCAGAGAGGGGAGTGACATGCAGAGAACGACCGCGGGTGGGAATCGAACCCGGGTCTGCTGCTGGGCCCGGCCCGGGAGGGGAACGCCCTACCAACTGAGCTAAGGGCGCCCCAATGTAGTGTTTTTTTGACTTCTTTGCGTTTGTGACTTCTTTGCGTTTTACAGTTTGGGTAAACCCTGCTATAGTGGGTACAGTTCCACAGGGGAATTAGCTCAAATGGTAGAGCGCTCGCTTAGCATGCGAGAGGTAGCGGGATCGATGCCCGCATTCTCCATGAGACGTCTCAACTATTTTCACTTTAGAGAATCAATGCCGTGTGTGTGTGTGTGTGTGTGTCTGTCTGTGTGTGTATTTGATAACATCGTCTCTGTACCGTTCTGTTGCCGAGTGAATGTTTCTGTGTGTGTGTGTGTGTGTGTGTGTTTGACATATTGTAGAAATTGACAATCAAGCGACGTTGACCTTTGGCTAATATTTATTCCCCGCACACACACACACACACACACACACACACACACACACACACACACACACACACACACACAACACACACACACACACACACACACACACACACACACTGACCTGCAGTTGTGTTCTCAGCTGTTCTGCGTCCTTCAGATGTGACTCCGTTTCCTGTTGAATCCTCGCCAGCTGGTCAGTCTTCTTCTCCTCTTCCTGTTTCAAATTCTGTATTTTAAAAAAGGGAAAGCGTTCATTAAAGGAGCTACGAGGAACTTTTTCCTGCATCCACACTATTCACTATCCACACTTTACTTTAGTATTACCATGTAATCACCTAGCCTGGCTCCGCCCGCCCGCCTACCTCCGGCCAAATTTTATTTTCCCTTCAGTAGTCAGTCTGGGTGTACAGCCCATTTCCCAGTTTTGCTGGAGATTCGACAGCCGGTCCAATCAGCGAACAGAGCGAGTGGCTGAGAACGATGACGTCGAAGTCGCGCTCCAGTTTCAGTTGCCAGAAGCCGGCTCATGACACACGTGACGACCAAACGTTATGCGATTGGTTGGCTAATCCAGAGTGGCACTGGGCAGATCCAATAGTTTTAAACTTTAACAGACACCCGCCTCCATGAGTGAACGTTTGCCAATTAAAGCACTGCCAGACCTTCTGTACAAATGAAATGAAGTACGATGGTCTGGTAGCACCAGGCTAGTAATCACCTGGTCAATGATCAAACTCCTTCGTGATTTTTCTCTACTTATGACATCTATTGCAGCATGTCCGTCCTGGGAGAGGGATCCCTTACTCTGTCGACTCTCCCTGGGATTTCTTCAATTTTTTTAATCCCGGTAAAGGGTTTTTTACTGGGAGTTTTTTCTAAGCCGAGCTAAGGGTGTAAGGGCAGATAGATAGATAGATAGATAGATAGATAGATAGATAGATAGATAGATAGATAGATAGATAGATAGATAGATAGATAGATAGATAGATAGATAGATAGATAGATAGATAGATAGATAGATAGATAGATAGATAGATAAGGGCAGGGTGTCATATTGTATCATACTGTATGAAATGTAAAGACCACTGAGACAAATGTATGAGTGATTTTGGGCTATACAAATAAAACTGATTTGACAGTCAAATGTTCCCTCTGATGATCATAAATGACATGTAACAGCAAACGAGACCATCAGTGTAAAGAATGCTATTTTTATATAGTTTTTCTTAATGCCTTTGTCATGGGTATACGCTCACCCAGGAACAACAGCTGGCGTGGTAAAAACACCACTGCTTTTGTCCAAAGGGGGGCGCTAGAATTAACACAAACTGAAAGTTGGGTATTTGATATTTTAATTTCAAGTTGATGTAAATGTTTTGAAGGAAAGGGTCAAAACCATGAAAACAGACATTGGGAAGGATTTTTACCTGCTCCGCCATTGTAGGCGCATACACATTCACCCATCTGTTGCTCTGGCGTGCACCGGCAGTGAGACCATGGAGTGTATATAGTATATATGAGTGAGACGGGTGTCGGTTTGTAGCGTTCTCTCTTGTGATTGGATATTAATTTCGGGATCCCCCAAAAGTTTATTTGCCGATTACATGCAGAGCAGCTGACTGAGAGATTGGCTTTATGAAACGCG
>CM049397.1:36682197-36687197 GCA_026929865.2 Hyperoplus lanceolatus
GCTTAACATCAAAATAACAAATCCAATTCACTCTTGTACTAACTGTACAGGACACACTGAAAATGAAAACACATCAGTGTGCTTTTGTGACACAGTGAATCTTAAGTATTCTAATAAACAAAACTGATCTAACTTCAATAGTCAGTATCCTAGAGGCTCAGGCCTGACAGCAGACATGGGTTTGAATCTGACCCGTGGTTGTTTCATTCCCTCTCTACCCCACTTCATATCTGTATCTCTGCACTGTCAATAAAGCCTTGAAAAGCAAAAAAAAAATAAATTTATTAAAATTATCGATTTTTGGTTATAAAAATCGATACTGATATCGCAAGTCTAAGTATCGCGATATTTCGATTTTTTGACACAGCCCTATGTGTGTGTGTGTGTCTTTCAGTATGTCTGTGTGTGTGTGTGTGTGTGTGTGTGTCTTTCAGTTTGTCTGTTTGTGTGTGTCTTTCAGTATGTCTGTGTGTGTATGTGTGTCTTTCAGTATGTCTGTGTGTGTCTTTCAGTTTGTCTGTTTGTGTGTGTGTGTGTGTGTGTGTGTGTGTGTGTGTGTGTTACCTGCTCTGTGTGTGTTGATCTCAGACTGCATTGTGACCAGTCTCTGCTCTTCTTCTCTCAAAACACAAACTGTAGAATTCTTCTCACTCAACAGCGCCTCCTGCTGCTCCGAAAGCTCCTACACACACAAACAAACAAACACCATCAGATTACAGTTGTTCTCAGTGGCTTTGGTGCTTTTCTCACATCACTATTAACATGTGCACAGCAGTTAGTGCATTTCTCAAAACAATTAGTGCAAACTGCAAAACCTAGTGGATAACCTGCAACAGGACGTCACTTGCTCAAAATGGATAGTCTATTCCTCTAAAGCAAGTATTCATGTCAATGAAACTGCCAGTGTCATCAACATGAGAAGTCTTGACACCATCGTTTATGAACAAGATAGTCAAATGGCTTTGACATGTTTTCATTATGACAGTTTATTCTCTCAGTGTTTTCCAATGCAAAAAAAAAGGTCAGAACTCGGTGACACTACCTGAAAATGCTCAAGACAGCACTATATACTACTTGTACAGCCATTTGAAAACTACAGTAAAGTTACACATTGCTGTAGTTAGGGGAGTAAGTGAGTACAAGACACTGAATACGTATGTTTCACATTTTTACTGTATATGCTCTTTGCAATTCTACAGCATTGTGCAAAAGAAAAATACACTTCAGTCACTTATTTAGAACAAACATAAAAACACCCTTTTGGTAGAGCTGTGCACAAATGTGAACAATATAACAGGACATATTGTAACTGAACATATATAGGTAAATCATTCTGGCACATCCAGACGTTCCTGTCTGTCTGGCCACATATTTTCATCTACATCACAACGGATATTATCCCTTGCAATGCAGCGAGGAAAGTCATTGGTTACAACTAATACTTCACACACCTCCTCGTGAGTGAAAGCTGAAGTCCACCTGAGAGCAATTGTTCAATTTAGGAGACATTTCCAGGAAAACATGATAAAGAAAGGTATAAAATTTGCTTGACAGAATTTGATAACTAGTTCAACAATTTTGTATGTAATGACTCAAGCAATGAAATGAAGACTATTAGTTTGATTGGGAACGACTATTCAGCATCCATAAGTATAGTTCATTTTGACTGACATGACATAAGCAAATGACAATGTTATAAAACAGCAGAGAATTGTATGAAAGCAACTGATACATGTCCAAAAGCATTTGCAATTTGTTCAGAGGAAGGAGAAATTGCTACTATGATGTGCTCAAATGACTAAATGTTGCGGAGGTTGAACTAATAGTTATGAGAAGTTTCATTCTGATCTGAGAAAAGCACCAAAGCGACTGAGAAAAACTGTAAAGGTGCTCCGAGGAACTTCCCGTGTGTGTTAATTCTAGCGCCCCCCTTTGGACAAAAGCGGTAGTGTTTTTACCAAGCCAGCTGTTGTACCTGGGTGAGCGTATACCCATGACAAAGGCATTAAGAAAAACTATATAAAAATAGCATTCTTTAGCACTGATGGATTCGTTTTGCTGTTACTACGTACTAAAGTACAGAAGAATTTTAGTCTTTTTACTACATACTAAAGTACAGAAGAGTTTTAGTCTTTTTCCTACACTACATACTAAAGTACAGAAGAGTTTTAGTCTTTTTACTACACTACATACTAAAGTACAGAAGAGTTTTAGTCTTTTTCCTACACTACATACTAAAGTACAGAAGAGTTTTAGGGCCACAGACAGGAGAGAGAAAAAAAATCAGATAAGGAAGATTTATTTTTCATTTTGTTGAGAAATGTCAAGAATAAAGATGAATACTCCAAAATGCTATTGGAGTTAGTGGGGCATTTATGTATTTTCAGCATACTGCAATTGACGTGCATGTATGGGGACGTCCTAATCATTTTTCTTGCATACTAAACAGTATGGAAGTATGGGGATCGGAACGCAGGGTGAGTTATTTCCAGAAAGGTAGTTTTGTGTAACAGATAGGTTGCGTTCCGAATCTCCTCCTCTTTCTTTTTTCTATTCTACATACTACATCTGACGATAAAAAGAATCTAGTTAGGATGCAGTAGGCATACTATTGGGACATACTTTACTCTCTTATTTCATCATAACATTGCGCCTTGATCTTGCCTCTTGCTTTTATATCCGTCTCATCCCCGTTTGTTTTCATATGGAGGCTTCGTCGATGTGACGTCACTTCACGTGCGCACCGGATTGTGGGTCAGAATCGCCCAAATAGGATGCAGTTTTCAACACTAACAATCTTGGCCGCATGAAGTAGGACATCCGGGTACTTCTAACCATCCTAAATCTGGCCACAAGAATCAGGACATCCTAAATCTTTTTTCTACATACTATATAGTAGGAAGTATGCGATTAGGAACGCAACCCTGGTCTAACCATTTCTTCTCAGAATAATGTGTGGTCAGTAACACAGTAAGATTTGTTGAAAAGTCTTATGGAGAATGCAGGCATCGATCCCGCTACCTCTCGCATGCTAAGCGAGCGCTCTACCATTTGAGCTAATTCCCCTGTGAAAGTTTACCCACTATAGCAGGATTTAGCACACTGTAAAACGCAAAGAAGTCACTGACGCAAAAAGATAGATAGATAGATAGATAGATAGATAGATAGATAGATAGATAGATAGATAGATAGATAGATAGATAGATAGATAGATAGATAGATAGATAGATAGATCAAAAAAGACTCTTTGAAACCCCTAAAAAATTTGATATTTTTTCTGCTAACCATCTGGACATCTATTTAGTCCTTATCCTCTGGTGCCTCTTATAAACCTTACTATCAACATGAGCGTGGTTGGGATAACCAGACAAATGTATTTTGTTAAAAATATTTTTTATTGAAAGCATACATGCATATCTCTTGACATTTATACGCAATATGGAACTGCTTCAATTTTTAATTTTAAATGTTTTCATAATATAAAGAAAAATGGATTTGGAGTAACCAGTTGTCAGAATGCTCACACTCACTCACTCACTCACTCACTCACTCACTCACTCACTCACTCACTCACTCTAACACACACACACACACACACACACACACACACACACACACACACACACACACACTCACTCACTCACTCACACACACACACACACACACACACACACACACACACACACACACACACACACACACACACACACACACACACACACTAATGCCTCGTTTCCACCGAGTAGAGCGGGTCGGATCGGAGCGGTTCGGTCCGGGTAGTTTGACTTTTCATTTGCCAAAAGTTGGGTAGGGTACGGTTTAAGCGCACCTAACCGCTCTGAGCCGCTCCTAATCTCAGTACTCCTCCGTAGGGGTACTAGCCGCCTGAAAGGGTGCCGAAAATGCGGAGCTACACACTGCCGTCATTTGATTGGCCGAAAGAATCATTTCCGCCATGTGTAGTCACCTCGGTAATAGTCTTGTGTTTTGGCGAAAATGTGAGCACAGCTCTGTTTATTGTGTGGTGTTTTTCCTCGTCAATAAATTAATCAGTTGGTTACACTGTGTCCCATAGTCACGTAGCTGCCGCAGCCAGCGCTGTTCGCTCACTGTCTCTGTGAGTTGCACCGAGCCGTCTCTGTGTGTTTACGCCATAGCCTAGAAAGTATTAACTAGAAAATGCATTTCCTGCTGAAAATGCGTGTGAATGCTGAAACAGCTTACGCTAAACTGGATAGCTGAGTATGAAGATTTGAAAAAGTTTAAAAAGGTTTATAAAGTTGTTAAAGAGTATAAAGGTCATAATTGTATTAAAGGAATTTAAAAGGAGTTGAAAAGTTGAATAAATAGAGGTTTGAATAATGTCTTGCTGAAATTATCAATAAGTTGAAAGGCATTGATAAAAAACTTAAAACTGTATATAGTAATTCAATAGAATTAGAGCTAAACTACATTGATGGCTTGAATTTATATGAATCCGCTAAAGGAGTATGAAGATGTGGAAAATTAAGAAACAGTCTTAAGTATGAACGGCAGTGAATTGTTGAACCCTAATAGGAATTATGTTGAATATTTAAACATTTCTAGATAAAATTACAATTGAAAGACATGAAAAAAAAATGATGCGTGAAATAGGCCTTCAAAGAGCAGAGTGTTTGCCCCATTTCAACTTTGCCTCTCCGAACTGTCTAATAAAGCGGAAAAAAGAAAAAAATAATCAAGAAAAAAAAGTGAAATTGCCCTTTAATGGGCAGAGTGAGTCACCAAGGTGAGTGTATGTCTTATTGAGGGTCTGTGATCAGGCAGAAATCCCACCTTTTAGAGGCCTCAGAGAGGTCATTTCATCCAAGACGTCACCTCAAACCGCTGCCTCTAACTGACGGACCGTGAGTCTAACTGACAAAATTATTTTATTGTTAGAACGAGAAGAATCTGATGAAGACACAGTGTGAAGATTATGTCTGTAATGTGAAGAGAATGAGAAACAGAGCATTTTAAAG
>CM049397.1:36697197-36704697 GCA_026929865.2 Hyperoplus lanceolatus
CTTGCGCCCAAGGACACAACAACCATGACACAGGTGGCAGGGCGGGGATCGAACCTCCAACCCTTTGATCATCGGCCGACCCGCTCTACCAACTGAGCCACAGTTGCCCCAAAACATTAGATTACATTTTATCTAGCTGACACTTCTATCCAAAATGACTTCCAGTAAGTGCATTCATCCATAAAGGTACAAATTAAAGCTGCAGTGTGCAGAATTTGGGGTTTTATTTCTTAGCAGATTTTGTAGAAAGTAATTATAATATCCATAAGTACATTTAATTTAGTGCATAATAGCTGAACAAAATGTTTTGAATTATAATTGTTTCCCTTAGAAAGGGTCTCATACATGTCCATATTTCTGCATATTTTGGACCAAGGCCTAGTGCCGCCATCTTGAAAGTGTCATAGTTGGAATGTCATCAGGTGCATTGTTTAAAAAATAAGAATTGTTCTTGTCCTTGAAGGCCACTGTAGCTTCTGTTATTATTCTAAAGGGGTGGGGTTACCCAGGGAGCGTTGCATTCTAGAACTTTGTAGAACTTTCTTGATGATGTCATATTACACACTGCACCTTTAATGCAAACATATATAAAAGATACCATGCAACAAGTAAATAGGGCCTACAAAGCATAAAGAATTTTTTTTTAACCTTTATTTCTACAGGTAAATCCCATTGAGACCGGAGACTCTTTTGCAAGGGAGACCTGTTTTCCTTTCCCACGTTACCATTCACACACAAATTCACACACCGATAGCAGCAGGCTAACTATCCACATTCACACGAGGCAAGGTGGGTGAAGTGTCTTGCCCTACCTTGCTGTTGTTCATCTGTGCCTGTAGTTGGGCTATGTGAGCTTGATCCTGGGTTATGGCAGCCTGTAGTCTGTCTGTCTCCTTCTCCCTCTGGTTACTCAGCTGCTGGAGTCTCATCTTGCTTCTGTGTGAATGTTGGACTTGGCTGAAGAGTTTCTGCACAGTCTGAGACAACGATGTGTCCTCGCCATCGACAGGACTGCAGGGAGACAGGGACATTAGGACAAATAAAACACACACACACGCAGACACACACACGCAGACACACACACACGCACGCACACACTTACACTTTTAAAGAAACACACACACACGCTCACAGAAAAACACACACACACAGAGCATAGAGAGAAACACACACACACACACACACACACACACACAGACACACACACACACACACACGCACGCACACACACACACACAGAAACACACACACACACACACGCACACACACACACACACACACACACCAGTATGATATTTTGACGGTATGATAACCCTAACACGGTTTGACTGTATCACTGTATTGAGATGACAGCTCTTTATAGAGGAAAGGGTTAAAAGTGTGTGTGTGTCTGTCTGTCTGTATGTGTTTGTGTGTGTCTGTCTGTCGGTGTGTCTGTGTGTGTGTGTGTGTGTGTATGTGTCTGTCTGTCCGTGTGTGTGTGTGTGTGTGTCTGTCTGTCCGTGTGTGTATGTGTCTGTCTGTCTGTCTGTCCGTCTGTCTGTCCGTCCGTGTGTGTGTGTGTGTGTATGTGTCTGTCTGTCCGTGTGTGTGTATGTATATGTTTGTGTGTGTCTGTCTGTCCCTGTGTGTGTGTAGTTTTCAGCAGTGTATTGATAGTATTATAACCAACTGACTCCGAGTTATTTATTGACCACAGCTCCTTCTTGTTCAGAGATAGCCACTAGTGTGTGTTTGCAAAGGATTAAAAGTCTGTTGGAGAATGCGGGCATCGATCCCGCTACCTCTCGCATGCTAAGCGAGCGCTCTACCATTTGAGCTAATTCCCCTGTGTCTTAAAGGAGCAGTGCACTGAAAACTTCTGTGTCTTAATTTCTTGAAAATGTTTGTGTTCAGTTTCTTCTTATTTAGTAGACACTTAGATAATCTAACTACGCTTAACTTTATCTTTACATTTTAAATCTTACTCAAACTGTTCTTTTTTCTTTTTTAATATATCTTATTTAAGTTAACCTCCAAGAAGGAGCAGTGCACAGAAAAAAATGGTCTTTAAAGGTGCAGTGTGTAATGTGACATCATCAAGAAAGTTCTAGACAGTTCTAGAATGCAACACTCCCTGGGTAACCCCAACCCTTTAGAATAATAACAGAAGCTACAGTGGCCTTCAAGGACAAGAACAATTCTACATTTTAAACAATGCACCTGATGACATTCCAACTATGACACTTTCAAGATGGCGGCACTAGGCCTTGGTCCAAAATATGCAGAAATATTGACATATATGAGACCCTTTCAAAGGGAAAAAAAAATATTCAAAACATTTTTTTCAGCTATTATGCACTAAATTAAATGTACTTATGGATATTATAATCTATTTTATGGATTTTATAATCTATTATAATCTTTCTACAAAATCTGCTAGGAAATAAAACCCAAAATTCTACACACTGCAGGTTTAAACTGGTATGAAGTAAACAAAGGGGGCTGACTGTAGCTATCAACATGCCTGTTTACAGAGCCTAGGCTGTGTATAAAGATTTTTTTTCCAGTGTACAAGCAGTAATGGGGCCTCTACGAATAGTCTTTTCTGCATAGGATATTTCCTTTCCTAGATAGGTGATCCGAATTCTCAAAATGCTTAGGAAAGGCATAGGAAAGGAGCCTCGATTCATCCTTTAACCCTCCTTTAGCTTAGGTTACTCCGGACCAACCTATGCTAAAGGAAAGGAGATAGTGGTATCCCATAATCCTTTACGGCGGCAAGATTTAAAGCAACAAGCCACCACCGGAGTTTACCGACTCTACACGAATACGAACGAGAGGTAAAACAGAAGAGAGGAGAGGAGAAGAGAGGACGATTTAACTCGGCAAAAACAAAATACTCCCCCCCCCCCCCCACACACACACACACAGGCTAAAGATAATATAGAATTCATAAAAGACCAACATCATAATAGTTATTTTCGTAGCACATAATTTACACCATAAGAAAATAAAATACCAACTTCACATTTAATGAAGTTACTGGGGGCAGTTCATTTCAACATCAACATAAGTTTTTTTTCACATGTGAATTGGGATTTAAGTGGCCTTAAATATTCCCCTTGGCCAAGTCCGATCTAAGTGATTCTCGCTCTGTTGGCGACAACCTGATTAAAATCAATATGAAAAGAACGCATGGATCAAACGAGCGCTTGTTTTAGTCCATTTTCGGCGAATAGGCTATAGTGTAGTTTCACGCTAGTGACTCACGTCAGCAATACTCGCCGTCGCGCAATGACGTCGGTTAGGAAAAGTGGAGTTGAATTCATTTGAAACAATGCTGTCTTTTCCTATGTTCGATAGGAAGCACCTTTCATCTCTCCTTAACCCCGATGACGTTTAGGGGTTAAGGTATAGGAAAGGAGGCTTATGGCGCTTTTCCACCGCATGGTATCAGCTCGACTCAACTCGACTCGACTCGCATTTTTGGCTTTTCCACCGCAATTTCATGGTACCTGGTACCACGTAGCGGCTGCTTTTTTGGTATCGCCTCGCTCTAGGGTCCAAGCGAGCTGAGCCGATGCTAAAAGGTGACGTCGGCAGACGGCCGGCCACTGATTGGCCAGAGACTATTGTCTGGCCAATCAGTGGCCAGAGACTACCGGCTTCATTCTGTTGTTTATTCTCCCCAACTCTCCGGGACTTTTGAGTGTATTTACGCCGCGTGCAGCCTTCTCTGGCTCTCTTTCATTTGATTTGCATCACAGATCCGAATTTATTTTCCATATATTCGCTAAGCTCACCCAGTGTTGGTTGTTGGGGAAGTTACTTACATACGAGAGGAGACATGTAGGGCAGCTAGCAGCTAGGCTAAATAGTAGCCAGCTGGGACAGACATGATAGCGAGCGATTACATTACAAGCCTCGGACTGAACTGATTACCTCAATAAAATATTCAGGCTGAGACACGGCTTGCATTTGAAAACACCTATCCTGAAACAAGCACTAAACAGTCAACTTTATCATGCCCGTGTTTACGTGCATAGGGATGTACGTGACGCATCCCTACAGCTGACTGTGTGGCAGAGTCACACATCGGGACAACAACCATCCCTTTTAATGGCCCGTAGCAATATTCTTCTACTTCTTTTAGCAAACAGATACAAGGGGGGTATTTCTTAAACATTTTTCATCCGTGTTTTTGGCGGTTGGTTCAGTTAATAATGCAACAACTGCTCGTAATTTCTGCTTTGCTACTTTGCTCCGGAGTAGGCTTTCAGCCCCTTACGACGACCCTGCCCACGTTCAGCAGGTACTATTTGCGGTGGAAAACAACCCGTGCTGCTACCAAACCAAGTTGAGTCGAGTCGAGTTGAGTCGAGTCGAGCTACATGTGCGGTGGAAAAGCGCCATTATAGGTTAGGAGGCAAGGCAAGGCAAGGCAAGGCAAGTTTATTTATATAGCACAATTCAGACACAAGGCCACTCAAAGTGCTTTACAGGGGCAAGATTAGAATACATAAAACACATTATAAAACTTTTAAAAGCGAATAAAAGAAGCAAATAAAAATAAAATAAAAATTAAAACTCGATTTAAAAACATAATAAAAGAAGCAAATAAAATGAAAATTGCAAGTTAAAAAGGAAACAAAAAAGTCTTCAGACTCGATTTAAAAGAACTGAGAGTTGCAGCAGACCTCAAGTTCTCTGGAGGAGATTGGACTATTCGGAGAGGCCCAAAGAGAATATTCACTGATAACAAGATACCGATTGTAACCATTTGTTCTGAGCATGATGTGTGGTCAGTAATACAGTAGGGTTAAAAATCTGTTGGAGAATGCAGGCATCAATCCCGCTACCTCTCGCATGCTAAGCGAGCGCTCTACCATTTGAGCTAATTCCCCTGTGTCTTAAAGGAGCAGTGCACTGGATATCTCTCTGTCTTTGACCATTGCCCTACAGTGTTATTATGTAATGTTACTGTCCAGATTCCTCATGTTCAGTACATCAGGTCAAATCATAGACAATCTCATGTCAAATAAAACTACGGTTGAATCGCATACTTTCTACTATATAGTTTGGTAGAAAAAAGATTTAGGATGTCCCGATTCTTGTGGCCAGATTTAGGATGGTTAGAAGTACCCGGATGTCCTACTTCATGCGGCCAAGATTGTTAGTGTTGAAAAGTGCATCCTATTTGGGCGATTCTGACCCACAATCTAGTGCGCACGTGAAGTGACGTCACATCGACGAAGCCTCCATATGAAAACAAACGGGGATGCGACGGATATAAAAGCAAGAGGCAAGATCAAGGAGCCATGTTATGATGAAATAAGAGAGTAAAAGTATGTCCCAAAAGTATGCCTACTGCATCCTAACTAGATTATTTTTATCGAAAGAGTATGCGATTCGGAACGCAACCTACATTTTCTGATGAGTTGTATATTAAAATGTGCAAATTACTAAAAAATATATTCTCAATCTGAATTATGAATTTGGATTCTGTATTGTTGGCTAAGGCACAGGGGAATTAGCTCAAATGGTAGAGCGCTCGCTTAGCATGCGAGAGGTAGCGGGATCGATGCCCGCATTCTCCAACAGATTTTAAACCCTACTGTATTACTGACCACACCAGTTTAAAGACCATTTTTTCTGTGCACTGCTCCTTCTAGGACAGGGTTTTTCAAAGTGTGAGAGAGTGAGTCCCCCCTCAGAGAACACATTTCAGAGGAGCCCCCCCCCCAAAAAAAAAATTAAAATAAAATTCTAAATCCCTGTGTGTTTTGAAAGATATTTAAATTACTTAACAAATTTAAACATATTTTTGAAACATTCTGAAACAAATTGTGCATTTTTAAACACATTTTTTAATACATTTTAACATCTTAATCCAGTGTTTTAATCCTGCCTCCTTTAAGCATGGATAGTAGTGACTGAGTGTTTTAATTCTGCCTCCTTTAAGCATGGATAGTAGTGACTGAGTGTTTTAATTCTGCTTCCTTTAAGCATGGATAGTAGTGACTGAGTGTTTTAATCCTGCTTCCTTTAAGCATGGATAGTAGTGACTGAGTGTTTTAATTCTGCTTCCTTTAAGCATGGATAGTGACTGAGTGGTTTAATCCTGCTTCCTTTAAGCATGGATAGTAGTGACTGAGTGTTTTAATTCTGCTTCCTTTAAGCATGGATAGTGACTGAGTGGTTTAATTCTGCTTCCTTTAAGCATGGATAGTAGTGACTGAGTGTTTTAATCCTGCTTCCTTTAAGCATGGATAGTAGTGACTGAGTGGTTTAATCCTGCTTCCTTTAAGCATGGATAGTAGTGACTGAGTGGTTTAATCCTGCTTCCTTTAAGCATGGATAGTAGTGACTGAGTGGTTTAATCCTGCTTCCTTTAAGCATGGATAGTAGTGACTGAGTGGTTTTATCCTGCTTCCTTTAAGCATGGATAGTAGTGACTGAGTGGTTTAATCCTGCTTCCTTTAAGCATGGATAGTAGTGACTGAGTGTGCAGCGGAGTGAGAAAGATAAGCAGACAGACTTGCCCAAATTATTGACTAGTTAGACGTCATTCACACACCCAGTGTTTTTTCGCTAGTGCCTCCAATGTCCTGCTGGAGGAAAATAGTGGCCAGTGGAGAACCAGACCCTCCTAGCGGGGTCTGGGGGTATACGCCCCCCCGGGAGATTTTTTTTCACCTTTTTGTAGTGAAATGCATGAATCTGGTGCACTTTGAGAGGAATATTAAGAGGCTAAATATGAGGAATTTTGTGTGAAGAAATAATTTGGAGACACTGGGTCTGATGAATTAGAATCTATTGAAGAAGGACACATGGATTTTCCATAAAAATATTAATTTAAAATAAAAAAAACTGTGCAGGGTCCTCCGGGGTGGCGGTCTTTTTCTTTAACAAGACATATTTCTCTGTGATATATTGAATGCATTTAAATGCAGTGAGAGGAACGAAGCAGAAGAACTCTTGTCCAGCTATGCCATGATCTTAATATAAAAACACAAACTAAATTTTTTTTTTTTTTTTTTTTTTTTAAATTTTCTTTTCACACCCCCTCCCCCCTGCCATAACCCCCCCCTGCCATAACCCCCCCCTGCCATAACCCCCCCCCCGCCATAACCCCCCTGCCATAACCCCCCCCCCCCATAACCGCACGCCCCCCCCTGCCATAACCCCCACCCCCCTCCTGCCATAACCCCACCCCCCTGCCATAACCCCACCCCCCTCCTGTCATAACCCCACCCCCCTCCTGCCATAACCCCACCCCCCCCCTGCCATAACCCCACCCCCCCTCCTGCCATAACCCCCCCCCCCGCCATAACCGCACGCCCCCCCCTGCCATAACCCCACCCCCCCTCCTGCCATAACCCCACCCCCCCTGCCATAACCCCACCCCCCCTCCTGTCATAACCCCACCCCCCCTCCTGCCATAACCCCACCCCCCTCCTGCCATAACCCCACCCCCCCCCTGTCATAACCCCACCCCCCTCCTGCCATAACCCCACC
>CM049397.1:36714697-36734697 GCA_026929865.2 Hyperoplus lanceolatus
CCTGGGCAAAGAGACACTGAACCCCACATTGCTCCCGATGGTTCAGAGAGCGCCTTGCATGGCAGCTACTGCTATCGGTGTATGAGTGAGTGTGTGAATGGGTGAATGTGGTAAGATATGTGAAGCGCTTTGGGGCTGAGAAAATCGGCTAGAAAGCGCTTTATAAGACAAGTCCATTCACCATTTCCATAAATAAATAAAAACTAAATGAAAACTATATAAATAGTCAACTATACTCCAGGCATTATACTGTGGTCGGTCAGCGCTCGACTCACCGTCCGTCAGCTGCTGCTCCAGCTCTTTGATCTCCTGCGTCTCCATGGCGATGCGTGACAGCATGTCGTCAAGGCGACCCTCCATCTCGCTGTGTTTCCCGCTCATCCTGACCAACAGCCGTCTGACGTGGAACTGAGAGAGAGACAGACAGACAGACAGACAGACAGACAGGTAGAGAAGGACAGACAGGCAGACAGACAGACAGACAGACAGGCAGACAGACAGACAGACAGGTAGAGAAGGACAGACAGACAGACAGACAGACAGACAGACAGACAGACAGACAGACAGACAGACAGACAGACAGACAGACAGACAGACAGACAGGTAGAGAATGAGAGACAGACAGGCAGACAGACAGGTAGAGAAGGAGAGACAGACAGACAGACAGGGAGACGTTAGCCAATCAGAGCGGGTTATTACATATCAGTATGTCATTAGGACAATATCAGTTTCCTAAACTTTGGAAACATATGGAGAGTAGCAGACCTGGAACCATTACCTCATTTTAACAATCACATTAAAACATGGTTATAGGAAAATCAAAACTGCATTCATAACTATCCTAGAGTTTTGTGATTTTGCGACATTTTGGGTTTGTGAATTTTTGTGTTTTACAGTTGGGGAAATCCTCCTATAGTGGGTGAGCTTTCACAGGGGAATTAGCTCAAATGGTAGAGCGCTCGCTTAGCATGCGAGAGGTAGCGGGATCGATGCCTGCATTCTCCATGAGACTTCTCAACTATCCTTTCTGTATTATTAACCACACATTATGCAGAGAAGAAATAGTTAAGGGTTAACGCTTGTTCTCAAAATCAGTGGATAACTTCTCACAATCCATTACTGCTAGCCTGAAATTCCAGACCCACATCTAGAACGAAAGAGGGTCTGGCCACGATCAATATACCATCCAAAAATCAAGGGGCTGCACCTACGCGTGCATTTCAAAGACCACAACTCGCAATTGGATAGCTCCACAACCAATCAGAGCAATGAACAAGGTGACGTATTAAGCCTCGTTCGTTTAACAAACAGTGTACCAAAGATGTCGGTAACACTTTATAATAACTATCCGTTGTAACTCGTTAATAGATCATTAGTAAACTCTTAATTAATGATTATTAATGATTTGTTAAGTGTTTGTTAGCAGTGTGTTAAGGATTTATAACAATGGTAGATAGTTAATATCTTAATAATTGAATCAGTTTCATCTGGGAGGTAATCCGAGATTAACTGATCACGTCACGTTCAAGTCCATGGCATGCACAATGTGTATTGAGTTTATTTAAAAATATTTGAAAATGGGGCTGCCCTCAGTTGCCCATGCACTGTGCATAGTCTATAACCTATTTCAGCCTCGTCCCAGATGAACTGATTCAATTATTAAGCTATTAACTATCTACCATTGTTATAAATCCTTAACAAACTGCTAACAAACACTTAACAAATCATTAATAATCATTAATTAAGAGTTTACTAATGATCTATTAACGAGTTACAACGGATAGTTATTATAAAGTGTTACCAAGATGTCTGTAGAAAACACAGGTGTCCCTGAAGGTTGCTGCAGACACACCCTGACATCCAACCAGGTGCTTGAGATTGACATTTATTTCCAGAGGGATCCTTCAATGGCAGTTATGTGAGAAATCAGGGAGATGGAATGCTCAAGGAATCGAACCTTACAACTTCTGGAAAAGTGCCAAAAATCTAACAGAACTATTTTTTTTTTTTTTTGGCATTTTCAAGCTTTATTGGATAGTACAGAGTTGAAATGGGGAGACAGACAGAGAGAGAGAGAGAGAGAGAGAGAGGGGGGGATGACCTGCAGTAAAGGTCCACAGGTCGGATTAGAACTTGCAACCACTGTAACGAAGGCAGGAGCCAATATGGTACGGGCTCTATCCACTACGCCACCAGAGCGCCCTAACAGAACTTATTCTAACAGACTTCATTGCATTGATTGTCTTGGTGTTGTCATTACCCTCAAACTGAATGTCGACCAATCCAGCATGAACTCCGGTCGGTATCGCCCAACAGGTTCTCATGAGAACAAAAAAAGTTTGGACCAAAATCACCATTTCTCTTAACGCAAAGTTGTAGTTCTCCGAGGGGGATCAGTAATGAATGACTCCAACCGATCGTTTGAGAGCAAGATCTTTGCCTGGTTTGGCATTTATGATATTCCTCAAGCTGAATGTCAGGATAACATCTGCACCGTTTTGCCAATCAATTTACACCACTTGGCAATCACAGCAAGATCCTTTGCACTTTCAACCTTCTGCCTTCATTAGAGCTTGTCTTAAATAATGTATACTGATTCTTAAATTCAGACTTCGCTGTGAGCAGGGTTCGAACCTGCGCGGGGAGACCCCATTGGATTTCGAGTCCAACGCCTTAACCTCTCGGCCATCACAGCTGTGTTAACATATGGTAATGTAAATGCCATCTAAGCCTGAAGGTTCCCTGTGACAGCGCATACACACCCTGAAATCCAAAGATTGTAGTGTGCAGTGAAAAGAGGGAAACTGGGACAGAACCAATAGTCAAAGTACCTCAGCAGACACAGATCCTCTCCAAGTTACCTGATAGACGCCGTCTTTGAAGTTGGATGAGAGTGTTGTGTGGTAACCGAATCTTCCCCATGCTGACAAAGACAAAGGCGAGGCTGGACAATTCAATGTTCCAAGTTTCCATCAGATAATACAGAGGACTTGGTGGTAGCATGAGCAAGGAGGGCTGTCCCCTCAAGTCTAAGCTGTACACGTCTGTGAGCAGTCTTATATCAAACCCTTGGCATGCTGGTACTCCCTAAAATGGGCATATGGTTTCATATCACAGGTCCCAGCAACGGATGATGTTTATCGTTGTTTTCGTCTCTCACAGTGACCTCTAACATTTAAAGGCCTTTGCTCAGCAAACTCTGGGATTAACCAAAAATCAAAATCCACCACAAGAGCAGGAAGAGTTTGGTTCACTGTGTCAAAAGCTAAATATCCTAAAGAGCGGCAAACATCTGGTTGTTCACTGTCAAGCTGTCAAGCTCCCGCTAAATGGGTTTTCATTTAAAGAAACATGTTCAGTGCACTGCTCCTTCAAGACACAGGGGAATTAGCTCAAATGGTAGAGTGCTAGCTTAGCATGTGAGAGGTAGCGGGATTGATGCCCGCATTCTCCACAAGAATCTGCTTCGGTAGAATCTGCTTCTTTGAAGAAAAAGCGGCTGGAGCAACAACAGGATGGACAGTGGTTGGTGTTAAGGCCGAGGCAGCTGCAGGAATCCCAAAGGGTAAAAAAAGAGTGGGACATAAATATCTGGTGGTTCACAGGTCAAAAGCTGCAGACAAGTCCCGAAGGAGGAAGACAGAGGAGAGGGAGGCTGCTCTAACAGTGTGAGGTCTCTCAGTGACAGCAAGGAGGGCCGTCATGTGGAATGACTTGCCTGGAGAGCAGACTAGTGAGGAGCTGTTCTGATGAATTTAGGAAGTTAGTTGAAGTCACAAACACTCTTTGATGTCCCAAAGACGGTTGTTGTTGTGGAGTTTGTCAAACCAAAGACAACTTCGACGAGGATGGGATTCAAATGTCTTACCACTTGGCAATCACAGCCACATCCTTTGAAACTTTAAATGCTTCTGCATTCATTCGACCTTGTCTTAAATAATGAACACCGACTGTTATGCCAGATATCGCTGTGAGCAGGGTTCGAACCTGCGCGGGGAGACCCCATTGGATTTCGAGTCCAACGCCTTAACCTCTCGGCCATCACAGCTGTGAATATCTATTGTTAAGTTAATCCGATGTATCCCCAAGACTCACTGCAAGAGCACAGCCACACCCTGAAATCCAACCAATTGTCTGAAATTTACATTTTTAGATGGAACTGAAGTGGAATCAGGTGGTGGCCGAGAGGGCCTTTCCCTGATTTCCATCAACATCTAAAACTAGAAGGAGACGTCATGCACAGGGAGGCGCGGAGAGGATGGAGTTCTGGTCTCAACAGGGTTCTTAATTCTTCAGTCGCAAGTCACAAGTGAGGAGACACAGCTCCTAATACCAGTACAGATGTTTAACCTATGCATTACAAAAGATAGGCTACCTCTCAGATCTTTAACCATAAGTCTAGCCTAGCCTTAACCTCGGTGAAGTGGAGCCGAACCCGAAAGCCATTCACCTCGGGCCTCTGGAAAACAGGCAGCAACTGCCTGAAGAGCGCAACCTTAGTGGCAAGGCACTCTGCCTTATAACAGCCAGTTGTGTGTGTGTGTCTGTGTGTGTGTGCGTGTGTCTGTCTGCGTGTGAGTGAGAGTGTGCATGTGAGTGCATGCGTGTGTGTGTGTGTCTGGGACAGATCTGGAGTAGGTGTCCCTTGTGGTGTGTATGTCGTATGTGTGTCTAATAACTCCATATTAGCAATAATGTATTTGTAGCATGATGTTCCTGTTACCAGCTGGTGTTGTTGCTGCGGTGGAAAGGTCATGTTCTCGTGTGTATGTGTGGCAACCATGGAAGGTTATCCTAAGGTTGCCTTGTGTTTCTGATTAATACAGAGTTCTGTGTTAACTCACACAATGGTAACATATCTGTTGGAATTCCCTACAGAACAGTCATGTGGGAAACCAGGGAGATGCACTGCTCAAAGACTCTGACCTTACCACTTCTCAAACAGCAAAACTGGCAATGTACCAGCAATCTAACCGCATTCCCAACTCCATTACATCGATTGTCTTGGCATTGTCGTACCACTCAAAACTCAATGTCAACTAATCTAAGCGCAAGTTCAAACCTAGATTTTTAAATTTTCAATAAAAGTGCCACATTTTGATGGGTGATGATGTAAATCAGGTTATAAAGTTCTACCATTTCTACCTTTTCCTTTATTTGAGGTAAATGTTGACCAATAACCATTGGCCAACAAGCCATCGCTGTGAGCAGGGTTCGAACCTGCGCGGGGAAACCCCATTGGATTTCGAGTCCAACGCCTTAACATCACAACATTAATCTTCTATGATGTAAAGGTTTCGTATCAATGAAGGTTCCGGACGAGAGCACAGACACGCACTGAGATTCCAACCATTCGTCTAAGATACACACACACACACGCACACACGCACGCACACACGCACACACACACACACACACACACACACACACACACACACACACACACACACACACACACACACACACACAGACACACAGACACAGATTGGATTTCCCTAATTATTCAGCGCTGAAGACGGTCCAGTGGTATCGACTCCGTCTGGTGACGTTGCAGCGCGGGTTCAAACCTCGCTGCAGCAAAACACACAAACAGAAAACCGCCGTTCAAACCAAACTAAAACACCTCAAACAAAACTGTTCAAAACTTGCCTTGGGGTCTTTTCCGCCACGTCGAATATCAATTTCCGACTGGAACTTTCAACTGTCCACCTCCCTGGCTGGATGGAAGCCAGTAAAGGAGGCTTTTTTTGTCGAGCTACATTAGCTTTATCGTGTTTTTGCGACTTTATTGTGTTTAAGAGACTTTTTGTGATTTTTGGCAAGATGTTCTTCTCAAGGAATATGACCTCACAACTTCTCAAAGAGCAACGTGCCAATGTGCCAAAAATCCAACTGCTTTCCCCTTCTTCATTGCACTGATTGCCGTGGCGTTCCGTCATTCCGCTAAACATTTATAATCAACCATTTCAGCTTGAAGTCCGGGTAGCTTATACCTATACTTTCAAATCTTACCACTTGGATCAAACTGGCACATCTTGATGAGTGACACGTTTTATTAGGTCATAAAAATCTAACTTTTCTCTTCTTTAAAGGTGCAGTGTGTAATATGACATCATCAAGAAAGTTCTAGAAAATTCTAGAAAGTTCTAGAATGCAACGCTCCCTGGGTAACCCCAACCCTTTTGAATAATAACAGAAGCTACAGTGGCCTGATCCAACATGGCGGCGCCAAGGCCTTGGTCCAAGGTATTGAGAAATATGGACATATATGAGACCCTTTCCAAGGGAAAAAATAATAATTAAAAAAAAAATGTTCAGCTATTATGCACTAAATTAAACGTACTTATGGATATTATAATTATTTTCTACAAAGTCTGCTAGGAAATAAAACCCAAAATTCTACACACTGCAGGTTTAAGGTAAATAATCACCAATGACGTATTTAAGATAGTCATGTGACTGACAGTCAGCATGTCAGCTCAAGTTAAACTGCATTCCTCCAGCTGAATGCCAGGACAACATCTGCACCGTTTTACTTTTGATTTAAAGTCTTACCACTTGGCAAGAACCACTACCTCCTTTGGGGTCACACACTAATAGTTTTCTGAAATCATTAGAATTTGACCTAAATAATGACAAATAACTGACTTAAATAATGACTATTGATTCTTAAAGATAGACATCGCTGTGAGCAGGGTTCGAACCTGCGCGGGGAGACCCCATTGGATTTCGAGTCCAACGCCTTAACCTCTCGGCCATCACAGCTGACAGAATACCAGGTAGACTGTAACGGCCCTTACAATAGCACAGGCATGACCTGAAATCCAATCAATATTCTCAGCTTGACGCTTTCAGATGGATCTTTCAACAACAGTCATGTGACAAGTCAGGGAGATGTTCTGCTCCAGGATTTGGACTCTGCACCTTAACCAACTCCAAAAGGGCCAATGTGCCAAAAATCTAACAGCATTCCCAACTGCCTTGCATTGGCTTTGTCAAACCCCTCAAAGTGAATGTCTACTAATCCATCTGAAAGTCCGGTCAGTGTCCCTACAAGCTCAAGCTGTGTCTCATTTAAGGGGCCGCATCCTTCCAAGGACGCGGTCGACGCGGTCTACGAAGGCCATAACCCGTGAAGGCCGAACCGAAGGCCGAACAAGCGTTTTTAAATGAGACGGTCTCCGCAGGTCTCCGTATACGAGCATTTCCGGTTTGCGTAACAAGCCGTTACCTTGCGTGATGACTCGCCGCTCCTGTGCTGCCTAGCAACCCTGATTGCTGCCAACGGAAACAGCCTTGTCAATGGAGGAAAAAAGAAAAAGAAGTTGCCTACCAGACGAAAAGAAAAAAAAGTACAAGAAAAAAGAAGGACAAGAGAAACAAAAGAAAAGACCAGAAAAAAAGAAAGAAAGGAAGATAAAAGTTAAGAAGATGGAGCAACACGTTGCTGTTTTGTTATTTTTTATTTTATTTTATGCCATCTCTGAAAAAACCGCAATGAATCATGGGATATGCTGGGCCGCGAAGGATACATCTGTTGGACCCTTCAAAACCGTGAAACGAAGGCTGCATTTCTCAGCCGCATATGAAGGAGCCTTCGAAATGGGACAAGCCTTGACGCGCGGCTATGACGCAATCGGTTGTTATCAACATAAATCTTCTGCAAAGATTAAACTTTTACTTAAATCATCCAGTGACAAAGCAGTCAGCTGCCTGGGTTTCAGACTGGGAGAAAGACATCATTAGTTGGGTGTCATCTACGTAGCTGTGATAAGAAAATCCATGTGAATGCCACATGGAGTCAGATACTTAATAAGTTGGGTTGTTGTCATGAACATAAACCTGCAAACATTAGACTTTGAATCAGGACCAATGACTGCAAGAGTCAGAAATCGCTGCGAGCAGGGTTCAACCTTTTTCAAGTCTTTAAAGAGGACCTATGATACTTTTCTACTTTTATGACCTATAAACGTTGTTATAATGATTTATAGTCATGTTTAACCATACTAGAGTATCAAATAATTACGTACATGCATTTCGACGTATTCCCTGCTGACCGTCTGGGGTGGCTATGCAGAGCACTAAACACTATGGCAGCCGGTCACTTGTTAAAATTTCCGGGTAGTTTCTGTCATGTTTCCATGTATTTTAATGCTGCTCAGGCAAGCTCCGGCTGCATGCCCCCACCTTCCTGAAAATCTCCCGCTGCTGGAAGGAAGGTAACCAATCACAATGGAGTGGGGTTTGCAGCAGGGGGGGAGGGGCGGAGAAGCTCAAAGCAGTGTGTAGAGAGAGACTGCTATGCTCGCTAGGGAAGTGCTTCTCAATTATTTTCTGTCATGCCCCCCCTAGGAGACTGAAATTTTTTCGCGACCCCCCTAAATTGAAATACTATTGAGAACCTGCTAATATTTATTTATTTATCTGTATAAGAGTTATATATGAGTTTGAGTTGCTAGCACCAGCATTCTGCATACAATCACCTTATTATTAAAATAGATTAATAACATTTGCTGACATCTGCAACATCTTAAAACAATTTCCAAGTTTATTAACTCAATTTTTAACATTTAAACAAGACCGTTCAGTCTGTGTGAATCTCAAAACACAGAAACAAGAGCAAATGATTCACTGGGGTTTTCATTTAATTAATAACATTTTTAAACAGTAAACATTGGTCACTTGTCAGTCAGCTTCATCAGCTTATTCCCTTTCAAAAATATATATGACTTAAAAATAAACATTACTCTTTGTGTGCAACATTTGCAACAATATTTAATGTACAATTTGCATACTTTCCCTGAAGATAACACAAGACATTAAAAAAGCCTTGAACCCTGAACTATTTGAAACTGGCAGCTACATCAGTTTGAGCTTTTTTAATATAACTAAATTCACCTTCACAATTATTTTGAACTTATTTCCCTATTTGTCTGTTTTATATGAACACATTCTGCTTATAATACACAAAAATACAATTTGCTCTGTATTTTAGTGGCTGCAGTGAGCCCTCTTTGCAGTGCACATCATTCCAAATCTGGGCTTCAAACTTGATACTGCTACTCTTAACTCTTGCTCAATGTTAAGCTGGGACCTGTACTTTGTCTTGAGTGCAGCAACAGTGGAAAAGCCCATCTCACACAGATAGGATGTGGCAAAGGGTAGTAAGATGGTGACAGCCTTCTGTCCAATGAGTGGATACTCCCTTTCTTTGTAAGATCTAAATTATGTTACACTTCTGACCCTTGGTATAATGTTTATTTAAGAAAAAAAAAAAAAAAAAACACTAAGTCCCCCCTGCCGCTCGCGCCCCCCCTGAGACCCCCCAGGGGGGGCGCCCCACCATTTGAGAAGCACTGCGCTAGGGTAAGAGGAAGAGTGTCCCGAAAATCTACATAGTTTTTTGTGATGTGATTCGTGTCAGGTTGCTCTATAGCAGTTTTTAACAAGAAATAAAGAGCAGAAAAGTCGTATAATAGGATCTCTTTAAGTGAATGGTATTCATTAGTTGTCCCAAATAAGGTTGTTGTGTTGCAGTTTGTTTATTTGATTTTTTGATTTGATTTGATTCAATTTATTTCAGACATATCAAACATACAAAACAAAATGAAAAGCACGGAAATACAGTAAACAAATTATGTTTTTTCGCAAAAGAAATTAAAAATGAAAGAAAAATAAAAGAAAACAAATTATCTGTATTGCTGAGATATGCCTGAAAAGGAGCAGGAAGAAGTATATATTATACTTATTTAATCCTACCTCTTTTCCATAGTAAAATAAAAATAAAGAATAAAAATATTTATTAAACTTAAAAACAAAAAACAAAAAACAAAATAATAATTAAAAAAAAAAAAAAAAAAATTGGAAAGATGACATGCCAAAGGAAACACAAATGCGACGAGGATGGGATTCGAACCCACGCGTGCAGAGCACAATGGATTAGCAGTCCATCGCCTTAACCACTCGGCCACCTCGTCCTGGCTCATAGACCACATCAGGCGTCAACATAACAGGTTATAATAAAAAGAAAACAAGAATAAACCTAAATCATAAACTTGTTTTGTCGATTTGCCAAACGCATGTCAGGACTGTGTCTATGCTGGTGCTCCCACATTGCTCCATACTGAAGCTCACCTCTTCCAACTGGGCCAGGGCCAAGGAAAAGTACCGCGCTTGAGGGTGGTACAGTGCGCTCACACTAGTCAAACGAACTAGACCTTAGCCATCAATCACACGTTGTCATGGTATTATTGCCTATAGTGAGTGCGCCTTCATTTGTTATGTAATGTTTAAATACTCTCAAATACATCTTATCCTTATCCTTTGATATTGTGGAAAGACTTGAGCCAGTGGTGGATGCTGCCATCTTTAGTAACTAGCTTCTTGTCCTTGAAGGCCACCGTAGCTTCTGTAATTAATCGAAAGGGAAGGGTCAACAAAGGAGCGTCGCAATCTAGAGAACTTTCACCACTAGAGGTCTATTAATCTTCTGCATACAGGCGAACAGGGGAATTAGCTCAAATGGTAGAGCGCTCGCTTAGCATGCGAGAGGTAGCGGGATCGATGCCCGCATTCTCCAACAGACTTTTAACAACAGACAAGACTCACTAACATGGACCAACTCTCAGACAGATGGCTTTTCTCTGCACTTTAGCACATGGATATTTACCAGAACATTCAGACGTGGGCTGATTTTTTTAAGACTTATTTTTTAAATAAATTATTTATTCTACATTCATTTAGTTGTTTCCTTATTTATTCCAACACTTATATAAGCATTTGTTTCCATTGTTTTACGAGGATTTACTTATCAACTTGAATGTTTGTGTATTTATTCTTTCATTTATATATCTATATTTTTACTAGTCATGTCCATGGTTGATTCTTTTCTTCTGATCACACACTGAGACACTGAGTGCAGAGAGGAAACGGTTAAAAGTCTGTTGGAGAATGCGGGCATCGATCCCGCTACCTCTCGCATGCTAAGCGAGCGCTCTACCATTTGAGCTAATTCCCCTTGTACTCCGGCCCTGCTCTGCCTGCGTACTAAAGACTAGAGTCCCCTCCCCCCTCAGTACTACCCCTCCCTTTCTCTACTTCCCTCTGTCCGTCTCTCTCTCTACCCCCTCTCTCTATCTCTCTCTCTCCCTCCCTCCCTCCCTCCCTCCCTCTCCCCCCTCTCTCCCTCTCTCCCTCCCTCCCTCTCCCTCCCTTTCTCTCCCTCCCTCCCTTTCTCTCCCTCTCTCCCTCCCTTTCTCTCTCCCTCCCTCTCTCTCCCTCCCTTTCTCTCCCTCCCTCCCTCTCTGTCTCTCCCTCCCCCTCTCCTTGCACCAGTGTCAGAAATACATTCCAGTTTTGACAGGAAGATAACCGGGTGGTTACCGCTGCAGTGTTTCTAGCTCCAAACTGACGTGGGCTCAATAATAACACACAATGTTTACATCCACTTAAAGGTGCAGTGTGTAATATCTGAATAAAGAGAGGCATCAGTGGTTGAAGTTCTAGATTGCGACGCTCCCTTGCTAACCCCCTCCCTGCATGTTGCTAGCTTTGGTGGGCCCTTTTTTTTACATACAAGTTTACAGAGCCTAGGCTGTGTACTAAACTGATTTTTACAAAGAGTGATTTTGACAACAAGCGTTCTCCAGAATCACTGACTCCACCTTTAAACCGTTAACAGTCCAAGAACCTGTGCTCATGTAAACAACCTGAATGTTCAATCAGTGGTTCTTATTTTGCTGTAATACATATAAACTTTTTATATGTACATTTTCCTGTGAATGATTTGATAACTCGAAAGACAAGACAGGAGAAATTGGGGAATTACAGTAAGTCATGTTGGTAGATAAGGTTTATCTGTCTGTCTGTCTGTCTGTCTGTCTGTCTGTCTGTCTGTCTGTCTGTCTGTCTGTCTGTCTGTCTGTCTGTCTGTCTATCTATCTATCTATCTATCTATTACAGTAAGTCATGTTGGTAGATAAGGTTTCCAGGCGTCTGCTTCACGTCATGATGTCATATTGTGAGCTCAGACAGACAGAGATCTGTGACTGACTCAACACTCAACAGCTTCATGTTTGTTTACCCAGGTGGGGACTTCCTCTGATCATTAGCACTGCTGACACAGAGGAAGGGTTAGGCCACTATCTATCTATCTATCTGTCTGTCTGTCTGTCTGTCTGTCTGTCTGTCTGTCTGTCTATCTGTCTAAGATATCACAGTTTTCGTGAACATTTAATCTGAATGATCCATGACATGGATAAAAACTGAAATTCAACAAAAAGGCACAAGCATCTGAAATGCACACAACCTCTTAAAGCTGCAGTGTGTAGAATTTTGGGTTTTATTTCCTAGCAGATTTTGTAGAAAGTAAGTATAATATCCATAAGTACATTTAATTTAGTGCATAATAGCTGATTTTTTTTTAAATTATTTATTTTTCCCTTAGAAAGGGTCTCATATATGTCCATATTTCTGCATATTTTGGACCAAGGCCTAGTGCCGCCATCTTGAAAGTGTCATAGTTGGAATGTCATCAGGTGCATTGTTTAAACTTTAGAATTGTTCTTGTCCTTGAAGGCCACTGTAGCTTCTGTTATTATTCTAAAGGGGTTGGGGTTACCCAGGGAGCGTTGCATTCTAGAACTTTCTAGAACTTACTTAACGATGTCATATTACACACTGCACCTTTAACACACTGCAGTATGTTATATTAACATTAAATACATTCTGTTCCGTGGTATAACAAATATATGTTCCGGAATACGGAAAATAAATTCTATTAAAATTGAATTCTACGTGATATTTAAAAGGTCTTAAAACGTCTCACATTTGATTTTTTGGGGGAAAACCCTGGTGGCACCCTGATAAAGGAAACAAGGTATTTCCCAACATGTGACGTGACACATTCTCCCTGGAAATAATCCACAATGCTCCTGAAACATATTCCACAGGGGCAAGAAAAACCCGGTAAAAAAGTTATTTTCCTACTCTGGTCAACAGCCCGCTACAAAAACAAGATGATAAGAAGAAAGCCTTTAGTTTTTCACGATATATAATTTCGACACAGCTTTTACACAGTAGAAACCTGCCTAGACAGAGAAGATTTTGCAACCTCTGCGATTCCAATTGTGTTGGTGATGAATATCATGTTCTTTTTGAGTGTAAAAATGTAAAAAATGTAGTGTACTATGGAGAAAAATACCTGCCAAAATATCATGTTTACTTTCCATCTAAGATACAATTGATTTTGCTTTTGAGGTCAGAAAAACCAGGGGTTATTGTTAAAACAGGTTCTGAGAAATGTCCTGCCATTGTTTAAAGGGACACTGTGTAACATTTTAAGTAATTTATTAGCTAAAATCAATATCTTCATTCATAAATATGTCCTCATTGGTGTAAAATCACCTCTGCCAATAATCTGAATTATCCTCCTGAGCGGAGAATTACAAATATTAATATTACATTTTGTACATTGAGCAGGCAAGTCTTATGGAGGAATCCATGTTTTTGGAATGTCATCAGGTGCATTGTTTAAAATGTAGAATTGTTCTTGTCCTTGAAGGCCACTGTAGCTTCTGTTATTATTCTACAGGGGTGGGGTTACCCAGGGAGCGTTGCATTCTAGAACTTTGTAGATGATGTCATAATACACACTGCACCTTTAAGCCATGTCTTTGTTTTGTTTTGTTTTGTTTTGTTTTGTTTTGTTTTGTTTTGTTTTGTTTTGTTTTTGTTTTGTCCTTGCCGTACACCATTGTTTGCCATGTGCTGTGGCCGTGAGCCGTAATAAATAAATGAAAAAAGAAAGTGTTTGTGTACTCACAGTCTAGAATACGTCCACCCCAGAGACCCCTGGGTGATTCTCTGTAACATCCTTCATAACCCTACTAATCCTCTACTCCCTCTCTCTGTTCACATTATAAACGACATGTCATCTCTCCATTTCTAGTTCTAAAAACATCTAATTCTACATCCCTATCTAGTGTATTCTCTCCGTTAGAAACTTCTCCTCCTGCTCTCTCCCACTCTCTTTGAATCAACACAGGAAGCATTTTGCAGCAGCCAATGAGAGAGGCCGCTGCAGAGTGACTGTCCAATGGGAGTGAAGTAAAGCCGGGAAAGGCCTCGCCTCGTCCCCCGGGGAAAGGAGAGGGAGGTTCTTAAAGAGACAGCAACCTATTGCTCTGAACATAGAAACACTGGTTGCGTTCCAAATCGCATACTTTCTACTATATAGTATGTAGAAAAAAGATTTAGGATGTCCCGATTCTTGTGGCCAGATTTAGGATGGTTAGAAGTACCCGGATGTCCTGCGCACGTGAAGTGACGTCACATCGCCGAAGCCTCCATAAGAAAACAAACGGGGATGCGACGGATTTAAAAGCAAGGTTGCATTCCGAATCGCATACTCTTTCTTTTTTCTATTCTACATACTACATCTGACGATAAAAATAATCTAGTTAGGATGCAGTAGGCATACTATTGGGACATACTTTTCTCTCCTATTTCATCATAACATTGTGCCTTGATCTTGCCTCTTGCTTTTATATCCGTCGCATCCCCGTTTGTTTTCATATGGAGGCTTCGTCGATGTTACGTCACTTCACGTGCGCACTGGATTGTGGGTCAGAATTGCCCAAATAGGATGCACTTCTCAACACTAACAATCTTGGCCGCATGAAGTAGGACATCCGGGTACTTCTAACCATCCTAAATCTGGCCACAAGAATCGGGACATCCTAAATCTTTTTTCTACATACTATATAGTAGAAAGTATGCGATTCGGAACGCAACTCAAGAGGCAAGATCAAGGCGCAATGTTATGATGAAATAAGAGAGTAAAGTATGTCCCAACAGTATGCCTACTGCATCCTAACTAGATTATTTTTATCGTCGGATGTAGTATGTAGAAAAGAAAAAAGAAAGAGTATGCGATTCAGAACGCAACCACTCATTTATAGGGTTATGACTTATAAGTCACTGGTTAAGGCCTATTTTCTTTTTACATAATTACTGGAAAAATCTAATTATGTACGGCACTTTTACTGAGTTACTCTTACTGCCTTGTATTTGTGTTTCTGTGTTTAGTGTACTGCACTCATGTGATATGTTTTAAGTTGTAACCTATGTTTTGAATGTTTTGCAATTTTGTAAAGATCAAGGGATATATTACATTATAAGGCTTTGCGTATTTGTTTTAAATGACTGCGCTGACAGCCATCTCCATAAGGTAACACACTTGCTATGCATAAATTCCACATACAACCACACTTCAAAAATACTGAACTATGCCTTTAAATGTGGACAACAGCCCTGTGGACTGACAGGAGAATAATGGAACTGCTGAGGCCTGAAAAACAGACTGAACTAAAGAGAAAACACAGCTGGAAGAGGTCACACTGGTTTAAACTTCTGTATAATGTAGGCTACTGATGGCTTGATTTAAAGCCCTGCATAGGTCAACTATCAAAAGATAAAAATGGTATTAACAAGTCAGTATGAATATGGATTATGTCTACTGTCTGAGAGAAACAGACAGAG
Organism: Hyperoplus lanceolatus; assembly: GCA_026929865.2. Lineage (NCBI taxonomy): Eukaryota > Metazoa > Chordata > Actinopteri > Uranoscopiformes > Ammodytidae > Hyperoplus > Hyperoplus lanceolatus. The sequence goes on from CM049397.1 coordinate 36,730,238, forward strand.
AAAGAGAGAGAGAGAGAGACAGCGAAAGAGACAGACAGACAGAGAAAGAGAGAGTGAGAGAGAGAGAAAGACAGAGAAAGAGAGAGAAAGAGAGAGAGAGGCAGAGAAAGAGAGAGACAGACAGAGAAAGAGAGAGAAAGAGAGAGAGTGAGAGAAGGAAACAGACAGAGACAGACAGAAGGGAAGTATAGGGAGAGAGAGTGGGAGAGAGAGAGACAGAGAAAGAGTGAGAGTGAGAGAGACAGACACACAGAGAGAGAGAGAAGGAAACAGATGGAGACAGACAGAAGGGAAGTAGAGGGAGAGAGAGTGGGAGAGAGACAGACACACAGAGAGAAGGAAACAGACGGTGACAGACAGAAGGGCAGTAGAAAAAGGGAGCGCTAGTACGTAGGGGGGAGGGGACTCTTTTAGTACGCAGGCAGAGCAGGCTCAGAGTACAAGGGGAATTAGCTCAAATGGTAGAGCGCTCGCTTAGCATGCGAGAGGTAGCGGGATCGATGCCCGCATTCTCCAACAGACTTTTTTTTCCCCCTTTTACTACCATAATGCTAACGTTCGCCGGCGCATACATTTGTATTTGTTCTCACTGTGAAGTCATTTCTTTGAGTATCTTCAAATGCTTCATATCATTAGAATCTGTACAGCCCAAGCTAAAAGGTTATCTAAGTCAATAATTCGAAATTATTAATAAAGGTGTTGAAATTGTGTCATAAATGATAAAAATTAAAATAGCGTAAATGTGTTTTCATCGTATTTTACCAACTAAACAAAAAAATATACTGATACAAAAGATTTCTGAAGACTTCATCAGTGATTTGAACACTGTACATGTTTTTAGTTTATGAGATATGATATTTTTTAATGAGAGGAGTGCAAAGGCGTTTTGCTAGTTCCAGAGACATATTTGCTTCTGCTCTACTCTCTCCACTACTCTCTTTGGAGTTGCTGTGTGACAGTAATGAAACTCCAGGGACGTTTGCTCACTCTTGCTAACTTTCTTAGCATGTTCTTTCTTAGACAGAAGCTCAAATATGTCTGCAGAAGCTCAAATATGCTCTCCAAAACTCAATGAACCTCTCCACACGAGGTTCGCGATGTCGTTCACTGCCTCAACTGAAAGCTGTTGGTCCTACTTTGTCGATTTTCCCTAGCTAGAGGGCTCGACGTATGTTTAATTACCGTAACGTTTAGCATTTTTACCGTAACGCCTATACCATTAGAAAGCTCTCGCTGTTCCCTTTCAGAAACCGGTCGAATATTTTGAATTGCCCCACCCATTCAGGAGTTACGGTACTTTCAAGCACGTGTGACAAATACGTCACAAGTATGTCACATGCTGGTGAATCTCGTCTGTAATTGGACGGTCGTACTGCGGAAGTCCAGTGGGCTACCGTAATGATTAGTATATGGGCGCAAAGCTCTACTTCTCCGCTTTCTGATAGTTTTTGAATGATGTAGATTACGGGAATGACAAGTCAGCATGCGCAAAGGTGTCACCGGTGATCCCCGTGGGAGTAAAAGGGGCCCTTTACTTTCTGAAGTGAGAGCAGAGACTCACTGACATGACTCTATGAATGAAAACGAATGTGTGTGTGTGTGTGTGTGTGTCTGTCCTGTAACTTTCTCTCTAACCGTTCCTCTTATCTCCTTTAAACAGAGGTCCGGGAGAAAACATTAGGAAACCCGAGGACACACTCACTCACTCACTCACTCACAGAAATGCACACACCACACACACTCACTCACACTCACACACACACACACTCACACACTCTCTCTCACACACACACACACACACACACACACACACACACACACACACACACACACACACACTCAAAGCCTGTCAGACTTTGGTGAATAGACGTTTATCACATTCCAACCGTTTTAGTGTTGACACGCTTCAGTCACATTATATTACAGGCTGCAGTTTGACTCAATGTTATGGGAAATGACATAACTATTTAGAAAGACTGGATAATTTTATTTATTTAAACACACAGTTGGGCTATTTGTCTGGGTTATTTCCAGGGAGGTTGTTTTTGTGTAACGGACACTTTTAATCATATCTCTCTCTGAAGAAAAGTCGACACATGTGTATGTCTGTCTGTCCGTTTGTCTGTCTGTCTGTGTCTGTGGTGTGTGTCTGTCTGTCCGTTTGTCTGTCTGTCTGTGGTGTGTGTCTGTCTGTTTGTGTGTGTGTGTCTGTCTGTCCGTGTGTGTGTGTCTGTTTGTCCGTTTGTGTGTGTCTGTCTGTCCGTGTGTCTGTTTGTCCGTTTGTGTGTGTGTGTATGTGTCTGTCCGTGTGTAGTTTTCAGCAGTGTATTGATAGTATTATAACCAACTGACTCCGAGTTATTTATTGACCACAGCTCCTTCTTGTTCAGCAACTTGTGTGTGTTTGCAAAGGATTAAAAGTCTGTTGGAGAATGCGGGCATCGATCCCGCTACCTCTCGCATGCTAAGCGAGCGCTCTACCATTTGAGCTAATTCCCCTTGTACTCTGCTCCCGCTCTGCCTGCCTGCTAAACGAGTCCCCTCCCCCCTCCGTATTACCCCTCTTTCTCTCTACTGCCCTTCTGTCTGTCTCCGTCTGTTTCCTTCTCTCTCTCTCTCTCTCTCTCTCTCTCTCTCTCTCTCTCTCTCTCTCTCTCTCTCTCTCTCTCTCTGGCTTCATTGCTGGGGCAGTGCACTGACACCATAGGGGTATACTACGAAGCGAGATTAAGGGCTGAGCGAGGTCTGTTGGGTCTAAAGCCAGAGTTTTCAGTATCACGAAAGGTGGCTCTCTTTTTACCTGGCTAGATCACCGTGGTAACAGAGGCTGCACGGCTAACCTGCCCAGACCAGTTTTTGTTTCAGAGTTTGAGCTTAAATTCGGCTCTTAGAGCGCTGCCCTTTAAGGAAACTACACATTTTAAAATCCCGCGGACCTGACTATAGTGTCTGAGCGATATATTCTCACTGAGGAAACTCGTTAAATCAGTAAACTTATTGATCAGTAAGTTAATGAACGAAACGAAGCCGTGACATAAGGCTTACAGCAGAGTGAACTGTAACATCGCGCTGGGGCTTTTTGCCTCATGCATACAGTTATTGATAATGAAAATGTAAAATGTAAAATAGCCTAGACCTACTGTATGCAGCGCCATGCTCTCACCTCAAATGATTTTACCTGGCGATCTACACACACTGGCTCTTAATGAAGCGTTCTATAAAATCACAGTTTGCAACATTATTTCACTGTAGGCTTCTTTCTTTTCATCAGTAGCGATTACAGTTGGGACGTGACAGCTGTCACAGTTCGGACATCGCTGCAGACTTGCTGTAGATTTGTCCGAAAAATCCAGACTACAGGTTTTTTAATGTAGGCCTATTGGTATTTGTAAGATTAAAATAAAAGGCTAATAGTCTAAATCAAAATTGTATTCATTATGATGTGGCCCAAAACTAAAGTGATTTTCCATAGGCTATTCATGTTGGGACAGTGTCAGACTTAAATTACATTCTTAAGTGTGGGACTATAGGCGTAGTGCTATAAATATAGCAAAGTACCCTGTATACATATTAGGCTAAATGGTATAGTGTTTAAATCCGAGTTCAACGTTTCATTGTTTTATAATGTCACGTTACGCACTGCGAGAACGATCGGCAAGATAAATAAATCATGTCCATGCTGGCAGCATTCCACTCTCCTTAGCCTATTTGCAGTAAGAGTTTTTTTTGGCTCTCTGTTTTCTGCTGCAATAATTCAGACTGACAAACTCTTCCTCTTGAATGAAGTTGGCGACACACTTTTGTTTTACTCAGCTGCTCACAATCAGTCCGTTTGTGTAAAGTTAGCGGCACAAGATCAGTCCATTTTGTGCGGATGCAGAGTCAAATGACGGGTCGAACGCCCCCTTTCATGGGGACGCGCACAGAGCCTGAAGCCGAAACCCTTGTTCAACATAAGAGGTTGATAACTTCCTTCGTGATACCGGTTAGCTCTGAGCGAGGGCATGTGTTATGTTGAACCAGATCAAGAAAAGAGAGCCGGGCTCTGTTGAGTTTGTTTCGTAGTAAACCCCTCAGGTCTATCTGGGTCTCAATTTCTAATATACAATTAAGTAATTGTATATTAGAAATATTATGTGAACTTGCCAACTATGTTAAAATGGATTTTGCTTCTGAGGTCAGAAAGGCCAAACGTTATTAACAGGAGCCCTCCATTGTTTAAGTGGCGTTTGTGTTTTGTCCATGCCGTACACCATCGTTTTGTTCTGTTATTTTTTGAATGTTTGGGCCTCATACCAAGATAGTCAGAGGTCAAGAGCCGTACATAAATTAAATGAAATGTTAAAGAGGACCTATGATACTTTTTGACTTTTATGACCTATAAACGTTGTTATGATGATTCATAGTCATGTTTAACCATACTAGATTATCAAATAATGACTTACATGCATTTCGACGTA
>CM049397.1:36739697-36759697 GCA_026929865.2 Hyperoplus lanceolatus
GTTTCTTACATTGAGATCTTGAAGAATGCAGCGAAGGCACCAGTGTTCTACCGGAGTAACTAAATCCTTGGGCATTGACTTCAAAGAGGAGTAAGATCCTCTACCAGGAGTCCTGGGGGGGTCTCCCCAACTGATTTGGGCCCTGGGTAGACAGTTCTACCACTATGACTTCCATGGGACTATTGTTTTGGAGGTCATTTTATACTACAAAAAAAGCACTGACTGATCATCATCAGTGTGGGGGTATAGCTCAGTGGTAGAGCATTTGACTGCAGATCAAGAGGTCTCCGGTTCAAATCCGGATGCCCCCTGTCTCTGGTTTATGTCCCTTCACAAGAATCGAACATACTTCCAATGTTTGTATCTTCTACAGCATTTCACAAGATTCGACCACTGTTAGGAGGTTATTTCATACCACAAAAGAGGCACTGAGACTTCATCAAATGTGTGGGGGTATAGCTCAGTGGTAGAGCATTTGTCAAGTCCCAAACAGGGTTGTAGCATGTTGGCTCCATGACATGTAAACACGGCAGACTCAACGTAACTAAAGCTGCGACGAGGATGGGATTCGAACCCACGCGTGCAGAGCACAATGGATTAGCAGTCCATCGCCTTAACCTCTCGGCCACCTCGTCCTCGGCTCTTGGCCTCTTTCAGGCTGCTGCCGGACGGTCTATCATGAAACGCAAGGCAAAGTACAACCAAATTAACCTTTTGTTGATATGCAGTTTTAATGCTTTCACAGGGGAATTAGCTCAAATGGTAGAGCGCTCGCTTAGCATGCGAGAGGTAGCGGGATCGATGCCCGCATTCTCCACAAGACTTTGATTTACTTTGTTCTCTTCTGTTCAGGCGAGAGCAAGTGAAGAAATCAGTTCAAGACATTAGTTGGATCAACTACCATACTGTGAATCAGTAATGGGGTGGTTGGCTATGGTAGAATCTGCTTCTATGAAGGAAGAGCTGCTGGTGCACCATAAAAAGTGTTGCAACAACAGGACGGACAGTAGTTGCAGTTAAGGCCTTGGCAGGCGCAGGAATCTGCAGGTTTTTCAGTATTTATGAAATATTTGAACAGGGTTGTGGCAGTATCAAGGTTACTAAAGCTGCGACGAGGATGGGATTCGAACCCACGCGTGCAGAGCACAATGGATTAGCAGTCCATCGCCTTAACCACTCGGCCACCTCGTCGTTGGCTGCTGACTTCTCTCAGGCGGCTGCCTGACGGTCCATCATGACACAGACAAAGTCAGACCTAAGTCACCTTTTCCTGTCAAACAATCTTGGAGGCTTCACAGGGGAATTAGCTCAAATGGTAGAGCGCTCGCTTAGCATGCGAGAAGTAGCGGGATCGATGCCCGCATTCTCCATAAGACTTTAGTTTCCTCTCTTCTCATCTGCTCAGAAGATAACCAGTTAAAATTAATGTTCATTTGGCTGACGCTTTTATCCAAAGCGACTTCCAAAAAGTGCATTCAACCGTGCAGACTTTGAGTTACATCAGAACCAATGACTCAAAGTGTCATACATCGCTGCGAGCAGGTTTATTGACAAAGTCATGACAAATTGGAATGATTGAATAAAACACTATTGAAATATGACCAGATGTCTGATATGACCCAACCAGGCCAGAGGAGGGTTAAATAATTAAACTATAATAAAACACTCATATTAGTAATGTATGATAGGCCTATACAGGTGCATCTCCTATAATTAGAATATCATGGGAAAGGTTTTTTTTTTTCCGTAATTTAATTCAAAGGTGAAATTTCAGGTATTATAGATTCATTACACAAAAACTGAAATGTCAGGCCTTTTTTTGTTTTAATTTAAATGATTACAGCTTACAGCTCATGAAAATCAAAAATATTAGAACATTTCATGAGACAATCAAAAGGATTTATAATACAGAAATGTCGATCTTCTGAAAAGTATGTTCATTTATGCACTCAATACTTGGCCAGAGATCTTATTTTGCATGAATTATTGCATTAAAGGGAAATTTCAGTATTTTTAAAGTGGGTTTGTATGAGTTTCTTCTGCATAGTTTTAGTGTGTTACCTCATAGAGATGGCGTTCAGCGCAGTCACTATAAGGAGTTTGGGGGAGACGTCGCTGCAGCAGAAATCAATGTTGCACCGTTGCAGAGGGTGTCGAAAGGCTGCTTGACCGTGAACAGATATATTTTTTTAGGTAAGCATTTATACACGTGGGGAAAAACAGTTTTTCTGATGACCCCCTCTGCAACAGCACAAAGCTGAATTCTGCTACAGCGACGTCTCCTACCAAACTTTGATAAATGGCTGCGCTGATCGCCATCTCCAAAAGGTAACAGATGTGCGTAAGCACCTCTTACAAACCCACTTCAAAAATGCTGTACCATCTCCTTAATGCAATAATTAATGCAAAATAAGATCCCTGACCAAGAAGTGGGTGCGTAAATCAACATACTATTATAAATCTTTTTTTTTATTGGTCTTAAGTAATATTCTAATATTCTGAGATGCTGGATGATTCATGAGCTGTAAAATGAAATAATCTATTTAAGAAAAAAAAAAAAGACAGAATTATTTCACTTCATGTGTCATGAATCTAAAATATGAAAGTTTAATTTTTTGAATTAAACTACTAGAAAACATGAACTTTTCATAATATTCTTATTATATGAGATGCACCTGTAAGATGTATATTATAATATTATATTATATTACAAATCAAATGGTGACAATAGTTAAACATTTCTTATAATAGTCGTAATAGAAAATATAGAAAATAATTATATAAATGGTCACAAAATATTCTTATAAAACATATTCACTTAAATAACTATATACAAATCAATAATATATACAAAACTTTTTTGAAAGAGAAACCAAGATAACTGTTACTGCTGCTTGTTAAGGCTCTCTTTCCATTCCTCAACTGTTAGTCCAGAGGCTGGACAGTACCACCTTCCCTTCACCTGGGTATGGCCAGTGCTCTTGCTCTTAGAGTGACCACACGTTTTGCATTGGTAGTGGTAGTCCTCCTTGCGGTGGCGCTTTTTTGGCTGCTCCCCTCTTGCCACACGCTCCTGGTCTTCCATGGCAGCCTTTTGCAGTCTCCATTTTCGGTGTCGACTGAAGTTCAGGGATGGATCTGTTTCTGCATCTGAGGACTGAGTTGCTCCTTGGGATTGTGGTGGTGGTGACATGTAGGCTGAAGGATGGTATTGGTGAGGGGGGAGGAGGTTGTGGCAGCCAGGACCAGCCAGGGTACGAGGCGGATGGAGGGTAGCCCTGTTGGTAAGGGAACGGGGCAGGGGACTGGGATGGCGGAGGGTAAGATGGTGCATACGGGGACCAGCCAGGGTAGGGGCCCGGTGGTTGGCTACCTTGCTGATAGGGTAACAGGGCAGGCGATGGGGCCGGGGGCTGATGACTCTGCTGGTAGGCGAATGGGGCAGGTGACTGGGTTGGTGGAAGGTAACCGGCTGCATCAGAGGACCAGGCAGGTGACGGAGCTGGTGGTGGCTGTGAGGAACCTGGCCATGCATGGAGCCCAGGAGGACACTGCTGTGCCGAGACGGTCCTTGAACTACTGCGCTGGCGGATTACTGCCTCGCCCTCCTGATTCTCTGGCTCCTGGAACTCCAGAACAGTATGCCCATGTTCAACTGGTGTTGGAGGGAGATCCCTTGCTTTTCGGCAAAGGATCCTTTGCTGCAGTTATGGTATGGGGAAGGTCAGTGGCTTGGAGTAATGAGCCCCTGATTGTCCTCTTCTGCCTTTCATACAACCTGAAAATATAATTATTTCATATAAATAATTTAATATATGTATTTTATCAAGTACAGCTTCAAGTGAATGTTAGTAAAAGTGAATGTAGAATGCAAAAAATGTATCTCACCAAGAAGACACTGTAGTGTTATTGATGTTAACTAGTAACAAGTTGGTCTGATGAGGGATCTCCTGGCTGTCCTCGAGAAGCTGTTTGATGTGGGAATAGGTGGAAACAATCGACTGGGGGATTGGCAATGTTTTGCCATGTATGTCTTGTGACCTATTCCTGGCCATCTGTTACTCCTTTAGAAGCCTGATGCAAACACACTCTGAAATGCGGTTCATATCAGGACTCTGTGCAGCCTGGCCATGGGTCATGAACAATCTTTGAAGGAAAAAAGAATTAATCAATATTATATAACAGACAGTTTCATTCTGATAATTTGTACTACCGGTACCACTATAGCTACTACATTTGTACTGACAGTGTTACAGATGCATCTTTATTATTTATAGTAAATCTGTTTCTAAATAATCTTAAACCAAACAAGGACATATACAACAAAATGGCTTCGCTTCCATGATATGTTCTTACACCACTAACTTTAATATATTTGAATGATAAATATAACAAACGTGAAGTACGTAATGTGTGTTCACCTCTCAGCTGCTTGTTGTCCTGGTGCAGAGCCACTTCGTTTCCTGGAAGCCCTCCATGGCCCTGGCAAGGTTGTCTTCTTGGACTTATGACTGAACTTGGCAGGAGTCTTGTCCATAAGATAGAGGCACGAATACAACCGCACAATCTCAGCCACCTCTGCTGTTGATAGTGCTGTTATTGTGCGGTTGAGGTCTGCCAAATACTTGGCCAAAGCATCCACCAGCTCCCATCCTGGAACACCTCGTGTGTCACATCGCTCATCCTGAAAAAAAGAAAAATAGCAGGGACAAATTGTTATTGGTTACATCACCATTGAGGCAAATTGTGATTTGTGATATTGGCCTTAATAAAAAAAATCATAATACCTGTGTAGATGTGCCTGGTGTAACAGAGGTGTCACTAAGGTCTTGAGTGTGAGGACCGTGGAAGGCACCTTCATCCAAAATAGGCTCCTGGAGGAAGAAACAAAGTATTTCCTTGTTTTATTACATTACCTCTGGATATAAGATTTTGGTCTATAAGCCTATTACACCTTTTCTAATCAATCACATTGGCCTTACTGTAGCTGAGGCGGGTGCAGGTCTTACTGTAGCTGAGGCGGGTGTAGGCCTTACTGTAGCTGAGGCGGGTGCAGGCCTTACTGTAGCTGAGGCGGGTGTAGGCCTTACTGTAGCTGAGGCGGGTGCAGGCCTTACTGTAGTAGAGGCGGGTGTAGGCCTTACTGTAGTAGAGGCGGGTGCAGGCCTTACTGTAGTAGAGGCGGGTGCAGGTCTTACTGTAGCTGAGGCGGGTGCAGGCCTTACTGTAGCTGAGGCGGGTGCAGGCCTTACTGTAGCTGAGGCGGGTGCAGGCCTTACTGTAGTAGAGGCGGGTGCAGGCCTTACTGTAGTAGAGGCGGGTGCAGGCCTTACTGTAGTAGAGGCGGGTGCAGGCCTTACTGTAGCTGAGGCGGGTGCAGGTCTTACTGTAGTAGAGGCGGGTGTAGGTCTTACTACAGAGCTGGAGGCGGGTGCAGGCCTTACTGTAGTAGAGGCGGGTGTAGGTCTTACTACAGAGCTGGAGGCGGGTGCAGGTCTTACTGTAGTAGAGGCGGGTGTAGGTCTTACTACAGAGCTGGAGGCGGGTGCAGGCCTTACTGTAGTAGAGGCGGGTGCAGGTCTTACTGTAGTAGAGGCGGGTGCAGGTCTTACTGTAGCTGAGGCGGGTGCAGGTCTTACTGTAGTAGAGGCGGGTTTAGGTCTTACTGTAGTAGAGGCGGGTGCAGGTCTTACTGTAGTAGAGGCGGGTGCAGGTCTTACTGTAGCTGAGGCGGGTGCAGGTCTTACTGTAGTAGAGGCGGGTTTAGGTCTTACTGTAGTAGAGGCGGGTGCAGGTCTTACTGTAGCTGAGGCGGGTGCAGGCCTTACTGTAGTAGAGGCGGGTTTAGGTCTTACTGTAGTAGAGGCGGGTGCAGGTCTTACTGTAGTAGAGGCGGGTGCAGGTCTTACTGTAGCTGAGGCGGGTGCAGGTCTTACTGTAGTAGAGGCGGGTTTAGGTCTTACTGTAGTAGAGGCGGGTGCAGGTCTTACTGTAGCTGAGGCGGGTGCAGGTCTTACTGTAGTAGAGGCGGGTTTAGGTCTTACTGTAGTAGAGGCGGGTGTAGGTCTTACTACAGAGCTGGAGGCGGGTGCAGGTCTTACTGTAGCTGAGGCGGGTGTAGGCCTTACTGTAGCTGAGGCGGGTGCAGGTCTTACTACAGAGCTGGAGCTCAATGTAGCTGAGGCGGGGGTAGAGCTGACTACAGAGCTGGAGCTCAATGTAGTGGTGGTGGATTGCGAAGTCTGCTCACCTGTCTATGCAATGAAAAAGAAAAGGACAACCTTATTCCTGGGTCTATTTTTGTGAAACAATCATTTTCATTTTCCTACAAACTCACTGAGTACACTACTGGTAGTAGAACAGGTACATAACTCTGTTATAAAATACCTAAAGATTTATGTTTTTTTATAAGATTTATAAAACACTACTAATTTACAACTTTTGCTCTATGTAGCCTATACCGAGAATAGTTCTATTTTCTAAGTAGGCTATCAGGTTAAAAAATACGTATAGGTGAGGCAACATATAGCCTAGGCTATTTCTCTGTCAAAACATGTAGCCTTGTATGGAGAATATGCTACTTTTTCATTAAATATGTTGAGCGACCAGTCACAAAATAAGTGTAGACTATAGGCTACATCACGGTCAAAACACTACATCACGGTCAAAACATGTAGCCCCGTACGGAGTAGGCCTACTCTTGTCAGTAAATGTATGTCCGAGTACCAGTTACAAAATAGCCAACACATAAAGACGAGACTACACTCCCTGTTACAACAAAAGTAGCCAATGGAATTTTAAATTATTTTATTTAGTAGCCTAGCATACGCCGTTATTGAGATAAAGACGAGGCTACAGTCTTTGCTCAGCATTTTGGAAATAGCATCCACTTGTCTTATTTATTCACTGTCATCTCTAGCCTATATAAATATATTCTTCAGTTCATGGTAATAAAATAAGCACTTTGAGCTAGTTACTTTAGTAGTTATACACTGTGTGGTTCTACCAACGGTTGAACCGTTACTTTTCACGGTAAAAGTACGACGATTCAGAAACATTCAAACCAAGAGAATAGCGTAATCTCGTTAGCCTATTTCAAACTATATATAAAAAATAAAATATATACATCAGTTACCTTGTGATAACCACATTGGCATGGTATTTGTCTGCCGAAGATGTCGATATGTCTGACTGGGAGACTGACAGCGATCGGCGTCAACGGACATTCCCTGATGCGCTTTATCACCGTCTTCCACTTCTTTGACCCGGGCTTTTTTCCTGTACCAAAACTAAACTTCCCCTGGGCATATTGGTACATGATAAGTGCCCAATATGAGTCGGGTTTACCTGTTTTAGGCATGACGAAAGCTAACGATACAAATGTAAAGCCGAGTATGAAAATGAGCGCTAGGCAATAAACGGTTTGCGCACGGCCCCGTTTTTGCCAGCTTGAACGTTCGATTTTTTCCCCCGGCCCTGAACGTTCCATTTTGTTAAGACTTTGTTAGGACTGTTAGGAGCTGGGTCGGTAAAGTGTTAGGAATTGGTCGGAATTGGTCGGAATTGGTCGCTGCCATGCTACACTGCCACAACCCTGTTCAAATATTTAGTAAATACTGAAAAACCTGCAGATTCCTGCGCCTGCCAAGGCCTTAACTGCAACACTGTCCGTCCTATTGTTGAACCATTTTTACTTGGTGCATAAGCAGCTGTTCCTTCATAGAAGCAGATTCTACCAAAGCCAACCACCCCATAACCGGCAAAGCTAGGGAAAAAAACATAGAGCTACCAAAGGAACCTTTGAAACCACTGGCTCATTTTGAACAATGAAATGAACTACTGAAAATATCTGCCCAGAATGATTCACAGTATGGTAGTTGATCCAACTAATGACTTGAACTTATTTCTTCACTTGTTTTCTCCTGAAGAGAAGAGAACAAAGTAAATCCAAGTCTTATGGAGAATGCGGGCATGCACATCCCTTTACCTCTCGCATGCTAGCGGCGCTCTACCATTTTGAGCTAATTCCCCTGTGAAAGCGTTAACACTGCATATCAACAAAAGGTTAATTTGGTTGTACTTTGCCTTGCATTTCATGACAGACCGTCCGGCAGCAGCCTGAAAGAGGCCAAGAGCCGAGGACGAGGTGGCCGAGAGGTTAAGGCGATGGACTGCTAATCCATTGTGCTCTGCACGCGTGGGTTTGAATCCCATCCTCGTCGCAGCTTTAGTTACGTTCAGTCTGCCGTGTTTACATGTCATGGAGCCAACATGCTACAACCCTGTTTGGGACTTGAATCCAATGGGGTCTCCCTGCGCAGGTTCAAGCCTAAAGAGTCATCAGTCCTAGTTTACCCTAAAAGTAGGTAGAAGGTCAACCATCATGATGGACAACGAACCTCGCCATTAAGCAACGGCTTCATTTAAAACATTTTGACAACTCGATTTTTTTATATTTTTGAACTTTTTGGGAATTTTTAGATTTTTTGACAATTCAACACTTTTCAAAAGTGACATTTTTGAAAAAGACTTTTACAAACAACAAAGTAAATCCAAGTCTTATGGAGAATGCGGGCATTGATCCCGCTACCTCTGGCATGCTAAGCGAGCGCTCTACCATTTGAGCCAACCATGAAATCACTATTTCAAGTCCAATGCCTTAACTCTGAAAGTCAAAAAGGTACCCTGAAGGTACTCTGAAAGAGTGCAGACATGCCGTCTGCACTCTTTCAGAGTACCTTCAGAGTTACCCGCGTTTTCCATCAGGATTAGTGAGCACAGCTGTGATGGCCGAGAGGTTAAGGCGTTGGACTCGAAATCCAATGGGGTCTCCCCGCGCAGGTTCGAACCCTGCTCACAGCGATGTCTGATTCTTGGAGTCATTGGTTCTGGTTTACTTTAAAGTCTTGATGAATATCTGCTTCCAAAAGATGTAGTGATTGTTCAGACTATTTTGACCTCAAAGTTGGAGTTTCCATTTGTGAGTTCAGAACAATAGCAAAACCTGTTCTGCATTTAAATTGATATAAAAGATATCGTCTATCGTGTGTGTCTGTGTGGGTGTGGGTGTGTGTGTGTGTGTGTGTGTGGTTGTGTGGTTGTGTGTGTGTCTGTGTGGGTGTGGGTGCGTGTGCGTGTGCGTGTGCGTGTGTGTGTGTGTGTGTGTGTGTGTGTGTGTGTGTGTGTGTGTGTGTTCGGCCGAAGAAACCAAATGCTTGGTGGAGATAAGAGCGCAGCACAAGAGAGAGCCATAGAATGACATGAGGGATGTCGCTTCACTCAAACTGGTATGAACACGTTCACCAGAAAGCACCAACGTTCTGAGACTACAGAAAAGAAACGGAACTGTGTCGGTTTGAAGGAAGCATTCTGAAGTTCTGCAGAAATATCAATTCTTGGGCGCTCTGTTGGTGTAGTGGATAGAGCGTGTACCATATCGGCTCCGGCCTTCATTGCAGCGGTCGCAGGTTCAAATCCGACCCGTGGACCTTTACTGCAGGTCATCCCCCCCCCCCCTCTCTCTCTCTCTCTGTCTGTCTCCCCATTTCAACTCTGTCCTGTCCAATAAAGCTTGAAAATGCCCAAAAAATAATCCTAAAAATAAAAATAAAATCTTACAAATACCAAATATTCAATTTAAATTTAAAGCTGCAGTATGTAGAATGTTGGGTTTTATTTCCTAGCAGATTTTGTAGAAAGTAATTATAATATCCATAAGTACATTTAATTTAGTGCATAATAGCTGGAAAAAATGTTTTGAATTATTTTTTTTTTCCCTTAGAAAGGATCTCATACATGTCCATATTTCTGCATATCTTGGACCAAGGCTTAGTGCAGCCATCTTGAAAGTGTCATAGTTGGAATGTCATCAGGTGCATTGTTTAAAATGTAGAATTGTTCTTGTCCTTGAAGGCCACTGTAGCTTCTGTTATTATTCTAAAGGGTTGGGGTTATCCAGGGAGTGTTGCGTTCTAGAACTTTCTAGAATTTTCTTGATGATGTCATATTACACACTGCACCTTTAAATCAAATTCTAACAACTTTATTTATCCTGGTAGGGGCATTTGGTTTTGAACAGCAGGTTGTCTTATACACAAAACACACGTCAAAAAAACTAACAGATAAACTAAGGAGAAGAAATCTATAAATAAATAAATGATACGATAGTGTTAATACTAAGTGATGTTCACAAAGACCACGCCAAGAAAGCAAGGCATGCCGCGAAAGGAAATGGAAAAAATAACGGTCTAATAAAATAAATGTATGAAGAGTATAAAGTGGCCGTGGCCTCAGGTGGTAGAGCAGGTTGGCAAATGGTCGAATGGGTTGGTGGTTCGATCCCCGCCCTGCCACTTGTATCATGGTTGTTGTGTCCTTGGGCAAGACACTTCACCCACCTTGCCTGGGGTAAATGTCAATAGTTAAGCCTGCTATCGGTGTATGAATGGTAACGTGTAAATGGTAACAGGTCTCCCTTGAAATAGAGTCTTTGGTATCAATGGGATTTACCTTGTGTGTGTGTGTGTGTGTGTGTGTGTGTGTGTAAAAAAAAGTCACCACTGATGACCAAATCTTTGTGTTGTTACCTGTTTGTTGCTCTGTTGTGTAGCCCTGCTCCAGCATGTCAGTGTGAATGTTTGATCCATTGATTGTTTGGTCTGAGCCCTCGTGGGTCTGTAGGGCGGGCGGGGGGCTTCTCCTGATGTGCCGAGCTTTGCCGATGTACGAACTTTCAGCCACAGAGTCCACTGCGTCCACTCCCTGATGACACACACCAGTACATTTTTTTTTAAAGATTTTTTTTGTTGGCATTTTCAAGCTTTATTAAACAGTACAGGGTTGAAATGGGGAGACAGAGAGAGAGAGGGGGGGGGATAACCTGCAGTAAAGGTCCACGGGTCGGATGAATGCTGGAGCCAATATGGTACGCACTCTATCCACTACACCACCGGAGCGCCCCCTATGCCAGTAAATTAACACTTTGATATGAGATGACTTTCGCTTTCATATTAAAGTTGGAGTGAGCGATTCTGGAGAACGCTTGTTGTCAAAATCACTTTTATTCTAAATCAGTGAATATCTCCTCACAGTCTGCCACCTGTCCGTACTATGTGTGCGCTGAAAAAAAATGTTGTGTTAATACACAGCCTAGGCTCTGTGAAACGGGTATGAAAGAGTATGTAAGCAAAGGGCTGAAAGTAGCTAGCAACATGCCCGTTTACAAATGTTTTAATAAACTTTGGTAAGAAGTGGAGAAAGATGGATAGATAGATAGATAGATAGATAGATAGATAGATAGATAGATAGATAGATAGATAGATAGATAGATAGATAGACAGACAGACAGACAGACAGACAGACAGACAGACAGACAGACAGACAGACAGACAGACAGACAGACAGACAGATAGATAGATAGATAGACAGACAGACAGACAGATAGATTACCCATTCGTTGTAGTGTGGCAGAGGGCTGAGTTTAGTGTCTATCTTGTAGAAAGCCAGCTCCTGCTCCAGCTCATACAGTCTCTGACAGGCTCTGGTCAACTCAGCCGTTGTTTTCTCCAACTGAAAACAAACATGGAAAAGGCTTTTATTGTGGAACAGTGAAACAGGAAGTTAGGATTTTGCACTCAACCACAGCAAAGGCAAACAAACCCTGCATTCCGAATCGATTAATCTTTCTTTTTTCTATTCTACATACTACATCTGACGATAAAAATAATCTAGTTAGGATGCAGTTAGCATTCAATTGGGACGTACTTTTACTTATTTATTTCATCATAACATTGTGCCTTGATCTTGCCTCTTGCTTTTATATCCGTCGCATCCCCGTTTGTTTTCATATTGAGGCTTCGTTGATGTCACTTCAGATTCGCAATGGATTATGGGTCAGAATCGCCCAAATAGGATGCAGTTTTCTACCATACTAAATAGTAGATAGTATGTGATTCGGAACGAAAGGCAATGCTGCATTCCAATCCCCATACTTTCTGCTATTTAGTTTGGTAGAAAAAAGATTTAGGATGTCCCGATTCTTGTGGCCAGATTTAGTATGCTTAAAAATACCCGGATGTTGGGGGGCGCCTTTAGAGGGGGGCGCCCTTAGCTCAGTTGGAAGGGCGTCCCCACCCAGGCCGGGCCCAGCAGCAGACCTGGGTCGATTCCCGCCCGCGGTCGTACTCTGCATGTCACTCCCCTCTCTGCCCCATTTCAACTCTGTCCCTACACTATCAATAAAGCATAAAAATGCCCAAAAAAATATCTTAAAAAAAAAAAAAAAAACCCGGATGTCTACTATATCCAGCCGAGATTTTCAGTGTTGAAAACTGCATCCTATTTGGGAGATTCCGACCCATAATCCAGTGTGCACCTGAAGTGACGTCACATCGACATCATACTGCATCCTAACTAGATTCCTTTTATGGTCTAATGTAGTGCGTAGGATAGAAAAAAGAAAGAGTATGAGATTTGGAACGCGGGGCAAGTTTATTTCTACAGCACAATCAGGCTCAAGACAATTTACAGTGGGGGGGGGGGAAATTTAAATTGCTGATAAAAGATAAACAAATAAAAACATTTTTTACAGGTTAAAAGGAAAAGAGAAACTGACGAATGGGATGTCTCAGTGAACACAAAGTAGAAACATCTGAAATGCATCTGCAGTTCTAGGTTACAGCAACTCTGGGTTTTCAGTTTCAGAACAGTGGAAAGTGGGGGATCAGCGGTGGGGTATTCAACTCTGAGGCGTGTTCACTCTGGGTGGAGCGTGTGCATAAAAGCCATCGTCAATGGATCACATGATTCACCATGGAAACAGAAGAAACAAATGCTTGATCCTCTCCACTTCTCCACTTCTCAAAGAAGAAAAAAAAAAACTTCTCCGCTCCTCCCACTAGAGTAAGAAATATTAACTTATGAGCTTATGGAGAAGAATGAACGGGGATGATTGTCTCATAACTCTGATCTAATCACTTCGACAATTCAGAAAAAAAGGTGGGAAAAATTTTTTTTTAGAGAGCATCATTGCTTCCGTATGAGAAGCAAGTCTATTTTAAAAATAAAGTACGCATATCAGCAGCAACAAAATTATTAAACTGCCGCTGCAAAGCATTGCTGACAGTGTTTTATATTCGCTGTGGCCTATTATGTAGGCAAGCTATAATAGGCCTACTGTGCAGTAAACAGACTGTCGCTTCTTTTAAATGGGGAGTGAAAGATATTAACGTTTGACACATAAGGTGACAGTTTCCATTGTAGATCCTGATTGTTTTATTACCAGATCCCTTGTCCTCTAGTGATCACAGTTTAAATTATTATATTATTTCTATATTCATATTGGGCTATTTAACTGAGGCTCGTCTGTGACTTTGGGATGACACAAGTGAACAGTAACGATCGGGTGCGGCCCGCAGAATTACATTTCAACCTGACATAAATAGCCTATGTTCAGTGGCACAGATGTTAAAAAACTACTGATAATGATAAAAATAAATAACGAGATACATACAATACAATAGGTTTATTAATCTGAATGTAAAGCATGTTCACGATGTGTAAGGTGGCCGCATATGAACGAACGAGGGCTGAGAACAAGGCTACTGATCAAATGATCGATCACACGTAAAATCATCAGGAAATGATAGAAATACCCCGATGGAGATTTCTATGGAGTGATTTTGCTTTAAACTGTACAGGGTTGCGTTGTGACAGTGACTCTTTCTTCAGTCGGAGCTGCAGCGTAAAGTGAAAACAAACTCAGGGTAGGTCTAACCACCTATCCAGCAGGTTAGACCCACGGCGTATGTTGCTGCAGTAACTGACTCTCGGTTGCGCTGAACCTGCTACCTGAAACGGAAAACCCAGAGTTTCCACTAACTCAGAGCAAACAAACTCTGGGTTGCCTCAAAACCAGCTACCTGAAATAGGCCCCTGAAATGCATCTGCAGTTCTATTAAGTCTCTAGATCATATTGGCTTCAATACACACACACACACACTCTACTGTTAATGTGCATGTACCTGGGCTCACTCACAGGGTCTTGGGGAAGCTAGGGATGATGGGAGATAAACCGTTAAATAATAAAATAAAAAATTTAATTAAATTAAAAAATATGAATTCAAAATGAAATGAAAGAATACCTGATAGACCAAGGCCAGCGGAAAGACAGGAGTACATGGCTGAACGCACAGAGAGAGAGAGAGAGGAGAGAGAGAGAGTGAAGAGAGAGGGAGAGGAGAGACACAGAGAGAGGGAGAGAGAGAGAGAGAGAGAGAGGGAGATAGCGAAAGATAGAGAGAGTGTGTGTGAGAGAGAGAGACAAAGAGAGAGCGTGGGGAGAGACAGTGGGGGAGAGAGAGTGTACGAGAGTGTGAGAAAGGGTGAGAGAGAGAGAGATAGAAAGAGAGAGGGAGAGAGAGAGAGAGTGTGAGCGAGAGACAGATAAAGAGAGAGAGACAAAGAGAGAGAACAAGAAGTAACAGTGACAGGTAAGTAAGGGATAATGATTAGCGAATTGGTCACTCTTTCTTTCTCAAGAGTGACCCGTTCGCCATACATTATCTAGATTTTTATTTAAAGGGTAACTGCACCCCCTGTTTGAGCGTACTGCACGATTTTGAAAAATGCATTCAGACCATGGATTCTAAATTCCGTTTTAGAACCATTGTTTTTAAACATTCCGACATCAGCCGGCCCACATTCGGGAGGGAGGGGGGCTAGCTGCAAGCTGTCACTCAGGAAGATCTGAATGACATGACTTCATTGAAAAATGGAGTGACACAAAGTCTAACGGCACGGTCGCTACACAGTGAGCTCATATGCCACACAGATGGGTCGTCTCAGGCGGAGGACTTTTCTTCTAAATTTATTTATTTATTCTAAATTGTTGGCGGGCAATTGGGATGTAGACAATGTGAACCAGCGGCAGTGTGTGTGTGTGTGTGTGTGTGTGTGTGTGTGTGTGTGTGTGTGTGTGTGTGTGTGTGTGTGTGTGTGTGTGTGTGTGTGTGTGTGTGTGTGTGTGTGTGTGTGCGTGTGTGTGTGTGTGTGTGTGTGTGTGTGAGCGAACAGATCGAGCAGTAGCGTGTGTCAATCAAGTGAAGCAAATGTGTGTGTGTGTGTGTGTGTGTGTGTGTGTGTGTGTGTGTGTGTGTGTGTGTGTGTGTGTGCGTTGCCTGTGTGTGTGTGCGTGTGTGTGTGTGAGTGCGTGCGTTGCCTGTGTGTGCCTTACCAGCTGGCCCTTGGTGTGCAGCTCTTGCTCCAGCAGTGTGTGTGTGTGTAGCTGTGTCTGTGTGCGTGTGGTCAGTGTAGTGTTTGTCTCCTCCTGCTGGCTGAGTCTCGTCACTGCATCTCTCTGCGTCCGCTGCAGTTTGATCAGCTCCGATTGGCCGCTGTCGACCTCGCGCCGCAAACGCTCTAGCTCCTCTGGAACAACAACAACAAACTACAACTTAAACCTGGATTAATGGATATATAACATAATTTAGTCAAAATAATAAGCAAATTAAACCTGCAGTGTGTAGAATTTTGGGTTTTATTTCCAAGCAGATTTTGTAGAAAGTAATTATAATATCCATAAGTACATTTAATTTAGTGCATAATAGCTGAATTTTTTTTTTTAATTATTTTTTTTTTCACTTAGAAAGGGTCTCATATATGTCCATATTTCTGCATATTTTGGACCAAGGCCTAGTGCCGCCATCTTGAAAGTGTCATAGTTGGAATGTCATCAGGTGCATTGTTTAAAATTTAAAATTGTTCTTGTCCTTGAAGGCCACTGTAGCTTCTGTTATTATTCTAAAGGGTTGGGGTTACCCAGGGAGCGTTGCATTCTAGAACTTTGTAGAACTTTCTTGATGATGTCATATTACACACTGCACCTTTAATGGAATTCCTTATTATCGTGTTAGCTTTGAGAGCACTATTTATATACACTACATATGATATAATAGACATAAATGTGTGTGTGTTTTGATGCGTTACCTCCTGTATTTTGTAGAACTTTCTAGATGATGTCATATTACACACTGCACCTACATTGTGTTAAAGGTGCAGTGTGTAATATGACATCATCAAGAAAGTTCTACAAAGTTCTAGAATGCAACGCTCCCTGGATAACCCCACCCCTTTTGAATAACAACAGAAGCTACAGTGGCCTTCAAGGACAAGAACAATTCTAAATTTTAAACAATGCACCTGATGACATTCCAACCAACATGGATGCCTCCATAAGACCTGCCTGCTCAATGTACAAAATGTAATATTAATATTTGTAATTCTCCACTCAGGAGGATAATTCAGATTGTTGGCAGAGGTGATTTTACACCAATGAGGACATATTTATGACTGAGGATATTGATTTTAGCTAATAAATTACTTAAAATGTTACACAGTGTCCCTTTAATTTATTTATGCTTTATTTATATATATTATATTTTTTTAATAATTGAAATTTTTTGATATTACAACTTCTGGGGTAAAGTGAGCCACATGACAACTTTTTTTTAAAACAATCACATTTTCACTGCCCTTTGTCTTGAAAAAATTCTGCTAATGCCCATTTCTAGGAAACATCCTGAATTAATGGGAAATGTGTAAATTTGAGTGATGAATCATTTTAGGGAGTAAATATAAAAAGTGGCTCAGATTACCCCGTTCTCCCCATATATATATATATATATATATATATAGGGGAGAACACAATGAAAATGTATTTATTCATACTTTACTTATTTATACTTTATTATATATTTTGTTTATTTTTGTAATTTCACAGTTTTTTTTATATATAGGGGAGAACGGGGTAATCTGAGCCACTTTTTACATTTGCTCCCCTCTAAGGGAGCTAAAATGATTCATCACTCAAATTTACACATTTCCCATTAATTCAGGATGTTTCCTAGAAATGGGCATTAGTAGAATTTTTTCAAGACAAAGGGCAGTGAAAATATGATTGTTTTAAAAAAAGTTGTCATGTGGCTCACTTTACCCCAGCTGTGGGGTAAACTGATCCACTTACTTTTTCCACTCTGAAACTACCATAACAACACATATTGTAACAGTAAGAATCCTGAAAGCTAGCCACACATTCCAGAACTAATGTCGGACTAGTAAAAGCCAATGGTTTTTATATGTTGGTAGTTCATCAACACGTATGATAGAAGTTGTTCTACGTGAATACATTTGCTTTGGCACAACAGTTGATTAAGTTGACAGCAAGAACATTTACTTTTACATGCAAAATACCTATGATTTTGCTTTCTGACTTAAGTGATCATAACTGCCTAGTGATCATCTGTCATTAGACTGACTGGGGCCGTTGGGCTTGCGAGCCGAACAGCTGATCGGACCAGCTGTTTGAGACGGAGATGAAAACAAAAGTGAAACTGAAGGTGGAGCGTGCAGTTAAATATTTAAATTAATAAATATTGTAACCAAACACAATAATGTGTTGTGGTATCTGCTTTAGTACAGTAACTCACATCGCCCTCCACTCCTGGAAATATAATCATTTCCCAAAGTTAAAGGTGCAGTGTGTAGAATTTTGAGTTTTATTTCCAAGCAGATTTTGTAGAAAGTAATTATAATATCCATAAGTACATTTAATTTAGTGCATAATAGCTGAATTTTTTTATTTTTATTATTATTTTTTCCCTTAAGGACAAGAACAATTCTCATTTCTAAACAACGCACCTGATGACATTCCAACTATGACACTTTCAAGATGGCGGCACTAGGCCTTGGTCCAAAATATGCAGAAATATGGACATATATGAGACCCTTTCTAAGGGGGAAAAATAAAAAATCTAAAAAAAAATTCAGCTATTATGCACTAAATTAAATGTACTTATGGATATTATAATTACTTTCTACAAAATCTGCTAGGAAATAAAACCCAAAATTCTACACGCTGCAGGGTTTAAAGGTGCTATATAAATAAAGATAGTATTATTATTATTATTATTATTATTATTATTATTATTATTATTATTATTATTATTATTATTATTATTATTATTATTATTATTATTATTATTGGTCAAACATACTTGTGAATTGTATTTCATTTCATAAAGGGAGTAATGTTTGTCTCCAGGTTTTTGTATTCGTACCTTTTCTGCCCTGCGTTGAGTTTTCGCCTCCTGCTGCTGCTGCTGTCTCCATCTTTGGACCGGACGGCTGGAAACGCTAGAACAGAAAATACGGAGAACGTGTGTAAGTCAAAATCAGTGACTATCTCCTCATGAACGATCCACTACCTGTGTAAACTGTGTTTGCTGAAAAAAAACCCCAGTGTTAAACCTGCAGTGTGTAGAATTTTGGGTTTTATTTCCTAGCAGATTTTGTAGAAAGTAATTATAATATCCATAAGTACATTTAATTTAGTGCATAATAGCTGAAAAGAAATGTTTTGAATTATTTTTTCCCCCCTTAGAAAGGGTCTCATATATGTCCATATTTCTGCCCACCTTGGACCAAGGCCTAGTGCCGCCATATTGAAAGTGTCATAGTTGGAATGTCATCAGGTGCATTGTTTAAAATTTAGAATTGTTCTTGTCCTTGAAGGCCACTGTAGCTTCTGTTATTATTCGAAAGGGGTGGGGTTACCCAGGAAGCGTTGCATTCTAGAACTTTGTAGAACTTTCTTGATGATGTCATATTACACACTGCACCTTTAACACCATGGACATATCAGCCTAGAGGCTACACAAGAAAGGACTAGCACTGGAATGGATGGATTTATAAGTCTGAACGCACAATTATAACACACACTTTTTTTTTACACACACACACACACACACACACACACACACACACACACACACACACACACACATGTTCTCCTTCTTTAGAGCATCCACCTGTCGCTCCTGATAACACACACACTCTCTCTCTCTCTCTCTCTCTCTGTCTCTCTCTCTCACACACACGCACACTCGCTCTCTCTCTCACACACACACACACACACACTCGCTCTCTCTCGCTCTCTCACACACTCACACACACACACACACACACACACACACACACAAACACACACGCACGTGAGGTGATAACAACAGACTCACTGCTCTTACATTCTCGCGTTAGTTCACCGAAGCTATCTAGTTAGCATAGTTAGAAAAACACAAATATGACAGCGCTAAATTAGTCTTAACGTACTTACTAAGCGCTCATTTACTAGTTTTAACTTTAACCTACCGTTAGTTAACAGCTCCAGTAAATGCCACTTGAATAAAAGTGTTAAGAATAGCCGAATAAAAACAAAACTTACCTCTGCCTGCTAACGCTTAGCTTTGGTTTAAGTTCGTTGTAGAAGTTAATCCCCTCTTGTTCGTCTCCATGGAAATAAGCAGATAGAAATGCTGCGTTCAGGTGCTCCTCGTTCGTCAGACATGTGAGTGACTGTGTGTGTGTGTGTGTGTGTGTGTGTGTGTGTGTGTGTGTGTGTGTGTGTGTGTGTGTGTGTGTGTGTGTGTGTGTGTGTGTGTGTGTGTGTGTGTGTGTGTGTGTGGGTCCTTGCATCTAACCCTTCGTTCCAAATCACATACTTTTTCTTTTTACTACACTACTTACTAACGTTCAGAAGAGTTCTAGTCTTTTTACTACACTACATACTAAAGTACAGAAGAGTTTTAGTCTTTTTACTACACTACATACTAAAGTACAGAAGAGTTTTAGTCTTTTTACTACACTACATACTAAAGTACAGAAGAGTTTTAGTCATTTTACTACACTACATACTAAAGTACAGAAGAGTTTTAGTCTTTTTACTACACTACATACTAAAGTACAGAAGAGTTTTAGTCTTTTTACTACACTACATACTAAAGTACAGAAGAGTTTTAGTCTTTTTACTACACTACATACTAAAGTACAGAAGAGTTTTAGGGCCACGGACAGGACAGAAAAAAAAATCAGATAAGGAAGATTTATTTTTTCATTATGTCAAGAAATGTCAAGAATAAAGACGAATACTCCAAAATGCTATTGGAGTT
>CM049397.1:36827197-36829697 GCA_026929865.2 Hyperoplus lanceolatus
CTGTAAAGTAGAGTACGCCATGTTAGCTGTTATAGAAACCTGTAAAGTAGAGGACGCCATGTTAGCTGTTTGTTTTATTTTGTCCTTTGTTTGTGTGTTCACTTTTTCAGTTGTGTGTTTGTGTTTTTTAGGTATTTTCTATCTATCTTCCATAACATGTCTTCTTTCATACTCCCTCTCTCTCTCTCCCTCTCTCTCTCTCTCCCTCTCTCCATCTCATCCCTCTTTCATAACATCTCTCTCTCTCTCTCTCTCTCTCTCTCTCTCTCTCTCTCTCTCTTCCATAACATGTCTTCTTTCATACTAGTATAAATCAAAGGTCCAACATGTACATTCAGGTGTTTATTTGACTAAACCTTGTCTGTTTGCGTCTGTATATTTCTCCTGTACAACCATCTTTAACGGACATTATCTCAACATTATCTTTTTCAATAACCTGAAAGCTTTTTTCACACACACACACACCACACACACACACACACACACACACACACACACACACACACACACACACACACACACACACACACACACGCCTGCGTGCGCAGGGTGAATACCGGTTACTAGGGTCTCTTTAAGAATAGTTTAAATGTCCTTGCCCATTATGTAGCTTAATACCGTTCTAAATAGCTTAAAATCTCTCTCTCTCTCTCTCTCTCTCTCTCTCTCTCTCTCTCTCTCTCTCTCTCTCTCTCTCACACACACACACACACACACACACACACACACAGACAGATATGTCAGGAGCAGTTTCACGCTCAGGTTGAAGCGTGAAAGCACTCGTGACATAAAGGAGAAAAGAGTTAAGAGGCGCGCGCAGATTATCACCGTTTAAACGTGCCACGAGGAGACGGGATTAGAATTCTACACACTCACACACACACACACACACACACACACACACACACACACACACACACACACACACACACACACACACACACACACACACACACACACACACACACACACACACACACACAGGGCCAGCAGCATTGACCAGACATAATCCGTTTTTAGAAAAGGATTGGGAGCGTTTCGGTCTTTGGTTTGGGCTCGCGAGGGTCCGGAGAAATTGTCCCCAACGAAATCTACCGAAACGTAAAACGAATGAATTCATATAAATTAAAATAAATTGAGAAAGATTGAAACTTTTAAAGGCCACGAGTGTTCAATATGTTGATTATTAAGTCGCCTATCCGAAGGTCTCATAAAGAAAACAAGCTGCAGAATTCGGATTTATATATTATTAGTGGTTGACTCAATTTCTAATTTTCTTTGCTGAAAATTCTTAATTTGAATTAAAAAATATGATAAATAGACATGCAGACAGACAGACGGACGGACAGACAGACAGACAGACAGACAGACGGACAGACACACACAGACATGCAGACAGACAGACGGACGGACAGACAGACAGACGGACGGACAGACGGACGGACAGACAGACATGCAGACAGACAGACGGACGGACGGACAGACAGACAGACAGACATGCAGACAGACAGAGGGACGGACAGACACACAGACGGACGGACGGACAGACAGACAGACAGACACACAGACTGAAAATTCCTAATTTGAAGTAAAAATACGATAAATAAAGTGTCTCAACAGGTAAATATATAATTAAAACTATTTTCATCATATGTCTGAAATGTTTTGATAAATTAAGATGATAAAAAAATGTAATTGAATTATTGGATTCACCCGTGAATTCGAGCGGCATTCTTCCCTGACTGACGTTAACTTAAAGGCGTCTGTTTGAAGTCACATCTAAATGGTTCGTTATTACGTCATTAGGGCCTAATCGGTGTCGTCACTGCCTGCTGGTCAAGTGCGCAGTTTTATTTTTGACTAAATTTAATTTTCACTTGCGTGTGAAAAGCCGCAATTTAAAGTCAAAATTCAACTAAATAAAATGTCTATGTTGCATTTAAAACGTGAATATATTGATAAATTCACGTCTAATATCGAATAAATCTTTCAATGGTGTATGTCATATTTAACAAAAAATATCTATATTCTTTTTATATTGGTGTTACTCTTAACAATACACTTAATTAGCCTATGTGGACAAGAGGCCTATATCTGAACAGGTGCAGAAATATACAGCGTAAGCCTAAGGTATAAAGAATAAAGCGTATCGGCTAAATAAGACAATGACAAAATAAATTTAAACAAAAGTAAAATTAACTAAATAACAATTAACGCCATGCGGTCACCAACCTACAAATGTGCTGAAGTGAAAGTCAGATTTGATGTGTCAAGCGTCTTTGAGTGCCTTGAAAAGCGCTATATAAATCCAATCCATTATTATTATTATTATTATTATTAATTGATCGGATACCTGTGTAGACAATCGGCCGATACATTAACATACACACATATATATATATATATCAAGTGGGCCTATAAAGAGAATAATGCGTAGGTCAGGCAAGTGTTAAACAATTCAATAAAACCATTTAAATAACGTTAAAGATACCAGGAGCTC
>CM049397.1:36834697-36844697 GCA_026929865.2 Hyperoplus lanceolatus
TCATGTGTTAGAATGGTCCAGCCAAAGTCCAGACCTAAAATCAATTGAGATTCTTGAGAAAGATTTGTAAATTGCTGTTGACAGACGCTCTCCATCCAATCTGATGCTGAATCTGTAGTTCAAGCTGTTTTGCAAAGATGAAAGGGCAATACATGTCAGTCTGTAGATGTGCAAAGCTGGTAGAGAAATACTCCAATAGATTTGCAGCTGTAATGGCAGCGGTAGGTGGTTCCAGGGCCGTCGTATAGGGGGTAAAGGTTATGACGATTATAAGGGCCCACAGCCAGCTAGGGCCCACACAGCCCCCAGTAGAATCCATGACAAAATGATTATGCATTCAGTGAACTAATATATAATCATACGAATGATTCCGAATTAAAACAAAGCCACAAGTCATACAATATTCAAATTTTAATAATTTCAATAATCCCCTTGGCCCCTTCTTAAAAAATGGTTTGGTCCACCCCGCGGTTCGTTCTTCCTCATTGGCATTAAGTGAGCACGAGCGAACTCCAGCAGGGCGAGGATGCCCCCAAAAAAGCCCGCACCAGAAAAGAGTTGAGAAGGAGGTCAGGAGTAGGATATGAGCAGCAGAGCAGGGGATCAAAAACTTGGTGAGAGTAAAACTACAGAGGGAGGCTGAAACAATTATCCTACTACTTGTTCATTCATAACATTACCTTTGATGGGGCGCAGGCTGGAGCCTACGTTAGCTGTCATCTGGCCGCGCTACACTCTGATCAAGTCGCCAGTTCATTAAAAAAAAAAAAAAAAAAAAAACACAACTATAACTGAACGTTACTACTACAGTGACTATGTGTTTTACACATATTACTGTCTGACAGTGCTTCAGTAGCCTATGCACCCATTCAGAGGCTGCATTGAATTGTACCATGACGCATTCAACTTCTACTCGGTAATTATGAGCATCTGACGATGGTAGTTATGTTCAGGGCCGTCGGACTGAGGTCAGGCTTGGGGGCCCAAGTCAGAGGGGGCTGCACCCAAAAAAACTTGTTTTTTTATTTTTTATTTTTTTTACTGGCTCAATAAAGGCCCCTGATCTTTGAAGGCCCCGACATTTTTTATTTAGGAAGATAAATATACATTATCTATAAATGATTCCAGAAAATATTACTAAATAGGAAACGGTTGATTTAGCCTTAATTTTCTTCTCAAAGTGCACCAGATTTATGAATTTTACTTTAACATTATAAAAGAAATCTTCCGGGGAGCATTCCCGGACCACCCTAGAAGGTCCAGGGTCCCCAACACAGTCTCCCAAATTCCTGTGAGAAACACGGTGTGTGTGCATGGTTATTAAGAGTCTTAGACCAGGGGTTGTGTTCAAGTACGCGTAATGATTTGGTCATTCGTCAATAAAAACATTGTGTTGTTATCTGGCTCGGAGAGGGACCAGTCACTCATACGTTTTGGACTAAAGACAAATATCGCTTTTGCATGTTTGTGTTGTAAGACCGCCTCTCAGAGGGCCCATCAGGACTTCCTGTATAGGGGCCCAGAATTTGGTGCAACGCCCCTGGGTGGTTCTACAACGTATTGACTCAGGGGGTATGAATACTTTTGCACGCCACTGTATCTATCTCTCTGTCTATCTATCTATCTATCTATCTATCTATCTATCTATCTATCTATCTATCTATCTATCTATCTATCTATCTATCTATCTATCTATCTATCTATCTATCTATCTATCTATCTGTCTGTCTGTCTGTCTGTCTGTCTGTCTGTCTGTCTGTCTGTCTACCTATCTGTCTGTCTGTCTGTCTGTCTGTCTGTCTGTCTGTCTGTCTGTCTGTCTGTCTATCTATCTATCTATCTACCTACCTACCTACCTACCTCTCTCTATCTATCTATCTATCTATCTATCTATCTATCTATCTATCTATCTATCTATCTATCTATCTATCTATCAAGCCACTGTATACTAGGAGGAGGTGTTGTTTGTGGGAATGAGCCCAAATGTCGCAGTGTGTTGTTGTTAACAGGATTAATTCCACGCCTATCACAGTCCTACTTTTAAAAAGCTTTTTAATAGTCATGAGCGGGCGAGTGGAGACAAGCTGTCAGCTGCTCCACAACACAAAACAAACGCTCCTTCCCTCACAGATCTACACATAGTAGATTTCATTGCAACTTTAAAGTCGCTATGAGGAACTTTTAAATATCTCTGAAACAGTCTCATTTTTCCTCTGATGATTTAGCAAACAGATACAAGGGGTGTATTTCTTAAACATTTTTCATCCGTGTTTTTGGCGGTTGGTTCAGTTAATAGAATAGAATATATTTATTTATTGCCATTTGCATAGGTACAAGTACAAGTGCATTGGGATTCTTGTGCGAATCTCCCTGAGTCAGCGTCAATACAAACAATGTATAAATAGCATTATAACAGGAAAATTCAAAAAAATGAAAATAAGAAGAATCGTAGAAAAGTAGAAAATAAGAATAAGTAACAGCTAAGTACCCTGTACAGAGGCTATTCTATCTTAAAACAAGATATAATACAATAGAATAAAAATAAATAACAAATAAATAACAAAGGGGAGCACTGTACAATAAGATGAGACACATTTTTCCCTGATTGCATTTAAGGTTAATATTAATATTGCACACTTTTACTGCACTGTAAAACAGTAGACTACACTGATTGTATACACACATGAAGTTATTATTGCACTTGAAATGTTGACATTATATTATTGAAGTGTTTAAGGTTAATATTGCACACTTAAATTTAAATTGTACTACAAGGTGTAGAGCACTGAACACTGAGATGAAAAGAGACACACAAGGTTATTGCACTCGAAATGCTCACATTATGTTATATAATTGCATTATTTTAAGGTTAATAATGCACACATATATTATGAGGTTGACTACTGTCCATTTAGACTGAGATGTGGGGTGAAATACTTCCCTCCCATCTTAATGTCCTGTGCTACCAGTCTCACAGCAGCAGGGTAAAAGCTGTTGTGGTAGCGGGCCTTGTGGGTGGAGATACTCTCTGGCCGGCGATGTCGCAGGTTATAGCCAGAGTTCCTCCATCCGAAAAGAGCATGAGCTGGGTGATGTTTGTCCCTGAGGATGCACTGTGCTTTCCCCCTGCAGCGCTGTGTGTACAGTGTGTCCATGGAGGGGAGGTTAGAGCCAGTGATTCTCTCTGCAGTCTTTATGACCCGTTGAAGCGACTTCCTCTCGGACAGTGTGGTATTTCCAAACCACACTGTGATGGCATTGGAGAGGAGGCTTTCAATGAGTCCTCTGTAGGCCTGTTTGAGGGGCTGACCTTTAATTCCAGTCTTCTTCAGCAGCCTGATGAAATATAGCCGCTGCTGTGCTTTCTTCACTGTTTTAGCAGTGTTTTGGGCCCAGCTCAAGTTATCAGTGATGTGGAGACCAAGGAACTTGTAGCTGTCAGCCCGCTCCAACTGCTCGTAATTTCTGCTTTGCTACTTTGCTCCGGAGTAGGCTTTCAGCCCCTTACGACGACCCCGCCCACGTTCAGCAGGTATATCTATTTGCGGTGGAAAACGACCCGTGCTGCTACCAAACCAAGTTGAGTCGAGTCGAGTTGAGTCGAGCTACATGTGCGGTGGAAAAGCGCCATATCTGTCTATCTATCTATCTGTCTGTCTGTCTGTCTGTCTGTCTGTCTGTCTGTCTGTCTGTCTGTCTGTCTATCTATCTATCTATCTATCTATCTATCTATCTATCTATCTATCTATCTATCTATCTATCTATCTATCTATCTATCAAGCCACTGTATGCTAGGAGGAGGTGTTGTTTGTGGGAATGAGCCCAAATGTCGCAGTGTGTTGTTGTTAACGGGATTAATTCTACGCCTATCACAGTCCTACTTTTAAAAAGCTTTTTAATAGTCATGAGTGGGCGGGTGGAGACAAGCTGTCAGCTGCTCCACAACACAAAACAAACGCTCCATCCCTCACAGATCTACACATAGTAGATTTCATTGCAACTTTAAAGTCGCTACGAGGAACTTTTAAATATTCTGAAACAGCCTCATTTTTCCTCTGATGATCATAAATGACATGTAACAGCAAACCAGACCATCAGTGCAAAGAATGCTATTTTTATATAGTTTTTCTTAATGCCTTTGTCATGGGTATACGCTCACCCAGGAACAACAGCTGGCGTGGTTAAAAACACTACTGCTTTAGTCCAAAGGGGGCGCTAGAATTAACACACACTGAAAGTTCCTCGGAGCAGCTTTTAAGCACCGTCTGTGTGTCCGACTCCCACAGAAACACTTAAGCCCGTATCTCACTGGGCTGCGACTGTTTGCTACAAGTTGGAGACTGCATTCGCGAGCGAGTCTCTAAACTGTCTCCAAACGTTCGCGGAGGTCTCAATCTCCTCTCATGAGTCGCAGAGCCGCGCAGTCCTGTCGCATGAATTTTGAACATGTTCAAAAAAAGTGTGCGACAAATCTAGTCTCAAAATAGTCTCAGAGTGGTCGCATGTGTCTCAAACGCGTTACAAACCCTTCTCAATTTAGTCTCCGCGAGTCAGAAAGTGCGAGAAATGTGAGACAACTTTGCGAGGGTTTGGCGACATATGAAACTAAATTAGACTGCCATTCCGTTCGTGCGACGCTCGCCAGACGTTCGCGAGACATAAATGCGACCTCCTGGCAAGTGTTGGGCAGGACATTCGCAAACGTGTCGTGAGGAACCAACTCAGTGAGACTGCAAGTGAAAATTGTCGCTAATTCGCATATTTTCTCGCAATTTTGTGTCTCCAACTTGTCGCACACTGTCGCAGCCCAGTGAGACAGGGAGATAGGGGCTTAAGAGACAGACAGACAGACAGGGAGGGAGACAGGGAGATAGGGGCTTAAGAGACAGACAGGGAGATAGGGGCTTAAGAGACAGACAGGGAGATAGGGGCTTAAGAGACAGACAGGGAGATAGGGGCTTAAGAGACAGACAGGGAGATAGGGGCTTTAGAGACAGACAGGGAGACAGGGAGATAGGGGCTTAAGAGACAGACAGGGAGACAGGGAGACAGGGAGATAGGGGCTTAAGAGACAGACAGGGAGACAGGGAGACAGGGAGATAGGGGCTTAAGAGACAGACAGGGAGGGAGGGAGACAGGGAGACAGGGGCTTAAGAGACAGACAGGGAGACAGGGAGACAGGGAGATAGGGGCTTAAGAGACAGACAGGGAGACAGGGAGACAGGGAGATAGGGGCTTAAGAGACAGACAGGGAGGGAGGGAGACAGGGAGATAGGGGCTTAAGAGACAGACAGGGAGGGAGGGAGACAGGGAGATAGGGGCTTAAGAGACAGACAGGGAGACAGGGAGATAGGGGCTTAAGAGACAGACAGGGAGACAGGGAGACAGGGAGATAGGGGCTTTAGAGACAGACAGGGAAACAGGGAGACAGGGAGATAGGGGCTTAAGAGACAGACAGGGAGACAGGGAGATAGGGGCTTAAGAGACAGACAGGGAGGGAGACAGGGAGATAGGGGCTTAAGAGACAGACAGGGAGACAGGGAGATAGGGGCTTAAGAGACAGACAGGGAGACAGGGAGATAGGGGCTTTAGAGACAGACAGGGAGACAGGGAGACAGGGGGATAGGGGCTTAAGAGACAGACAGGGAGACAGGGAGACAGGGAGATAGGGGCTTTAGAAACAGACAGACAGGGAGACAGGGAGACAGGGAGATAGGGGCTTTAGAGACAGACAGGGAGACAGGGAGATAGGGGCTTAAGAGACAGACAGGGAGGGAGACAGGGAGATAGGGGCTTAAGAGACAGACAGGGAGATAGGGGGATAGGGGCTTCACATACCACTAATTATCTAATTTCTGGAGAATTTATAAGTAACAATTTTTGCCCTTTCTACATCAATTTTCTGGTCAGATGCTACTGCTACCTTCCATACAGTGAGGTCTCAG
Organism: Hyperoplus lanceolatus; assembly: GCA_026929865.2. Classification (NCBI taxonomy): domain Eukaryota; kingdom Metazoa; phylum Chordata; class Actinopteri; order Uranoscopiformes; family Ammodytidae; genus Hyperoplus; species Hyperoplus lanceolatus. Next base: position 36,840,643 of record CM049397.1, read on the forward strand.
TGCCCTTGTACCATAATATTGTAGCTTCGGCACTCCACACACACGATCTCTCTCTCTCACACACACACACACACACACACACACACACACACACAATCTCTCACACACACACACACACACACACACACACACACACACACACACACACACAATCTCACACACACACACGATCTCTCTCTCTCACACACACACACACACACACACACACACACGATCTCTCTCTCTCACACACACACACACACACACACACACAATCTCTCACACACACACACACACACACACACACACACACACACACACACACACACACAATCTCTCACACACACACAGATCTCTCTCTCTCACACACACACACACACACACACACACACGATCTCTCTCTCTCTCACACACACACACACACACACACACACACACACACACACACACACACACACACACACACACACACACACACACACACACACACACACACACACACACACACACACACACAGGGAGCATATATAAATGAAAATTAAAAATGTTCCAATAAATTAATTCAAAAACTGAATTTCAAAATCTTACTTTTGACTCCATTTTTTTTTTAAGACATTTCTTTTTGGCATTTTTATGCTTTATTGATAGTGTAGAGACAGAGGTGAAATGGGGCAGAGAGGGGAGTGACATGCAGAGAGCGACCGCGGGCTGGAATCCAACCCGGGTCCGCTGCTGGCCGAGGCCCATGGGGGGGACGCCCTACCAACTGAGCTAAGGGCCCATGGGAGGGACGCCCTACCAACTGAGCTAAGGAGGGGGGACGCCCTACCAACTGAGCTAAGGAGGGGGGACGCCCTACCAACTGAGCTAAGGGCCCATGGGGGGGACGCCCTACCAACTGAGCTAAGGGCCCATGGGGGGGACGCCCTACCAACTGAGCTAAGGCGGGGGGACGCCCTACCAACTGAGCTAAGGGCCCATGGGGGGGACGCCCTACCAACTGAGCTAAGGGCCCATGGGGGGGACGCCCTACCAACTGAGCTAAGGGCCCATGGGGGGGACGCCCCCTAACCACTTTATTTCTCTAGATGTGGTCGTTACTCGATTACATTGCATAGATTTGGAAGTTGCTGATTTTTTTTTCTAATACAGAATTGTGTGTGTGTGAGTGCGATTGTGTGTGTGTGTGTGTGAGAGATTGTGTGTGTGTGTGTGCGTGTGTGAGTGCGATTGTGTGTGTGTGTGTGCGTGAGTGCGATTGTGTGTGTGTGTGTGCGTGAGTGCGATTGTGTGTGTGTGTGTGCGTGTGAGTGAGTGAGAGATTGTGTGTGTGTGTGTGTGTGTGTGAGAGAGAGTGATTGTGTGTGTGTGTGTGTGTGTGAGAGAGAGAGATTGTGTGTGTGTGTGTGTGAGAGAGAGATTGTGTGTGCGTGTGTGTGTGTGAGAGAGAGAGATTGTGTGTGCGTGTGTGTGCGTGTGTGTGTGAGAGAGAGAGATTGTGTGTGTGTGCGTGTGTGTGTGTGTGAGAGAGAGATTGTGTGTGTGTGTGTGAGAGAGATTGTGTGTATGTGTGTGTGAGAGAGAGATTGTGTGTGTGTGTGTGTGTGAGAGAGGTGTGTGTGTGTGTGTGTGAGTGCGATTGTGTGTGTGTGTGTGTGAGTGAGATTGTGTGTGTGTGTGTGTGTGTGAGTGAGTGAGAGATTGTGTGTGCGTGTGTGTGTGAGAGAGAGATTGTGTGTGCGTGTGTGTGTGAGAGAGAGATTGTGTGTGCGTGTGTGTGAGAGAGAGATTGTGTGTGTGTGTGTGTGAGTGCGATTGTGTGTGTGTGTGTGTGAGTGCGATTGTGTGTGTGTGTGTGTGTGTGAGAGAGAGATTGTGTGTGTGTGTGTGTGTGTGTGTGTGTCCTACGATAATCCTTCCATTTTGTACCAGTGAATACTTTAAAGGTGCAGTGTGTAGAACTTATTGGCCCTTTTCTTGGTCCCTCATTCTTGAGACGGTTGGACGTAGCAAACTGATTATATTTCTTAAAGGTGGAGTACGCGATTTTGGAGAACACTTGTTGTCAAATTCACTAGTGTTCTCCAGAATCACAGTGCGTTTCCATGCAGACTCATAATCGGATAAATAAAGGAATAAGACTTCAACAGGACTTGTAAACTGCATGTAAACACCTTTATCCGATCTACTTCGCACACAAATCGGCACATTAACGGACAAGCGAAGTCGGATAAGAACACCTAGATAACTCGTTCATAGTCGGCTTTCTCTCTGCATGTATACAGGGATCGGATATCGCATATCGGACTTCTCGTTCTGTGCTTGTGTGCCTGCGGGGCGTGATAGGCTACACCAGTGCTAAATCTCAAATGTAAAGTGTGGTAGTGACCCCCCAGGGGGTCTCAGGGGGGAGGCCACTGAAGGGGGGACTTAGTGGGGTGTTTGGGGGGGGAGGAGTGTGTGGGTGCGTTTTTTTTTTTTTTTTTTTTTTTTACTATGTATCAAATGGGGGGGGGGGGGGGGGGTGTGTGTTTTTTTTTTTTTTTTTTCTTAAATAAACATTATACCAAGGGTCAGAAGTGTAACAGAATTTAGATCTTACAAAGAAAGGGAGTATCCACTCATTGGACAGAAGGCTGTCAACATCTTACTACCCTTTGCCACATCCTATCTGTGTGAGATGGGCTTTTCCACTGTTGCTGCACTCAAGACAAAGTACAGGTCCCAGCTTAACATTGAGCAAGAGTTAAGAGTAGCAGTATCAAGTTTGAAGCCCAGATTTGGAATGATGTGCACTGCAAAGAGGGCTCACTGCAGCCACTAGAATACAGAGCAAATTGTATTTTTGTGTATTATAAGCAGAATGTGTTCATATAAAACAGACAAATAGGGAAATAAGTTCAAAATAATTGTGAAGGTGAATTTAGTTATATTAAAAAAGCTCAAACTGATGTAGCTGCCAGTTTCAAATAGTTCAGGGTTCAAGGCTTTTTTAATGCCTTGTGTTATGTTCAGGGAAAGTATGCAAATTGTACATTAAATATTGTTGCAAATGTTGCACACAAAGAGTAATGTTTATTTTTAAGTCATATATATTTTTGAAAGGGAATAAGCTGATGAAGCTGACTGACAAGTGACCAATGTTTACTGTTTAAAAATGTTATTAATTAAATGAAAACCCCAGTGAAACATTTGCTCTTGTTTCTGTGTTTTGAGATTCACACAGACTGAACGGTCTTGTTTAAATGTTACAAATTGAGTTAATAAACTTGGAAATTGTTTTAAGATGTTGCAGATGTCAGCAAATTGTATTAATCTATTTTAATAATAAGGTGATTGTATGCAGAATGCTGGTGCTAGCAACTCAAACTCATATATAACTCTTATACAGATAGATAAATAAATATTAGCAGGTTCTCAATAGTATTTCAATTTAGGGGGGTCGCGAAAAAATTTCAGTCTCCTAGGGGGGCATGACAGAAAATAATTGAGAAGCACTGGGCTACACCATGGGTTATTGACGGAAGGGAACCGGACGTGGCTCTAAAACCACTTGTTGAAAGCATGGTTGAAAGGGCTACAGCGCCACCTAGCATAGTGGAGACAGCCATGCATCGGACATTTATCCGATTCCTGAGAGGCCATGTATACTCAGACAAGTGACACGGTCCGTTCGAGTGTCTAGTTCGATATATGTGATAATCCAATCTAGTTGTGCCATGGAAACGCACTGACTGATTCCACCTTTAAATGTGCAGAAACATTACTTTGCACCTTTCAGGTTAAGCCGAGCTCTAGTCTTGTTTATGCTTAGACCTGTGTGTGTGTGTGTGTGTGTGTGTGTGTGTGAGTGAGAGAGGGATAGGGGTGTGTGTGTGTGTGTGTGAGTGAGTGAGAGAGGGATAGGTGTGTGTGTGTGTGTGTGTGTGTGTGTGTGTGTGAGAGAGGGATAGGTGTGTGTGTGTGAGTGAGTGAGTGAGTGAGAGAGGGATAGGTGTGTGTGTGTGTGTGTGTGTGTGTGTGTGTGTGTGTGAGAGAGGGATAGGTGTGTGTGTGTGAGTGAGTGAGTGAGTGAG
>CM049397.1:36849697-36854697 GCA_026929865.2 Hyperoplus lanceolatus
AAGGCATCCTACATCTTTTTTCTACCAAAACTAAATAGTAGGGAAGTGTGGGGATTGGAACGCAGACTCACCCTGCGTTCCAATCCCCATACTTCCCTACTTTTTAGTATGTCAAAAAAAGATTTAGGATGTCCCAATACATGCACGTCAATTGTAGTATGCTGAAAATACCCAGATGCCCCACCAACTCCAATAGCATTTTGCAGTATTCATCTTTATTCTTGTAATTTCTCAACATAATGAAAATAAATCTTCCTCATCTGATTTTATTTTTCTCTCTCCTGTCTGTGGCCCTAAAACTCTTCTGTACTTTAGTATGTAGTGTAGTAAAAAGAGTAAAACACTTCTGTACTTTAGTATGTAGTGTAGTAAAAAGACTAAAACTCTTCTGTACTTCAGTATGTAGTGTAGAAAAAAGACTAAAACTCTTCTGTACTTTAGTATGTAGTGTAGTAAAAAGACTAAAACTCTTCTGTACTTTATTATGTAGTGTAGTAAAAAGACTAAAACTCTTCTGTAATTTAGTATATAGTGTAGTAAAAAGACTAAAACTCTTCTGTACTTCAGTATGTAGTGTAGTAAAAAGTATGAATTGGAACGGTCGCAGGGTAAATCTGTTGTATACTAAACTAAATAGCAGGGAATTACAGGTTGGGATTTGGAACGCATTTAAAAAAGAACAACCAAGTCAGAAAGAACGAGCTTTTTTTATTAGCCCTCATCATGTTAATCATAATAATCATCATCATCATCATCATTATCATTATCCGTCTTCCTCTTCTCGCGGCCACCGGGTTCATAACACAACTATCTGTCATAGAATCTAATAGAAAAATCTGCAGGTTACAGTTAGGACAAGTCGGTCCGTTAGAAAAAAGAAATCAACAAAAACCATGAAATAAAGGAAAAAAAAAAAAAAAAAAAAAAAAAAAAAAAGTTCGGAAGTTCTAACCCAGAGTGAGAAGCAAAGTGAGACCAGGGATTTGTTTTGTTTGATCTCCCACGAAAATGGTCAGGACTTTTTTTTTTTTTTTTTTGCAATTTTTCTGGTAGTGGAAAGGCAGCCCCTGATTGGTTCATGTAGCCGTCAATCAATCAATCAATCTAGCCTCCAGTCAGACCGGACCCTCCCCAGTTTCTGTCCGTTAGTGGAAGGCAGCCCCTGATTGGTTCATGTAGTCCTTGACGTCACACATGGATAGATGAAAAAGCTTGTGAGATATGGCTGGTCTCACGAGGCTAGATTGATGACTACATGAACCAATCAGGGGCTGCCTTCCACTAACAGACAGACAGTGGGGGGGGTCCGGTCTGACTGGAGGCTAGATTGATGACTACATGAACCAATCAGGGGCTGCCTTCCACTAACAGACAGATAGACGGACAATTTTGTGGGGAGAGAAACAAATTATGAAGTTCGAAAGATCACGGTAGTCTCACCAAGCTAGCCAAACACCCCACTATGTTTTTTTTTTTTTTTTTTCTTAAATCATATTTTTTCGGGGAGTAAAACCCCCCTTAAACTACATCTCTCCTCGCCTCCGAGCCGCCACACTAACAACACAAGCTTTCGGGATTATTCCAACGTTCAAAAAACAAACAAAAAAAAACAAACAAATTCGAGAAATCCCACAAAAGAAAACTTGTCAACGGAATGTGGCGGCTCCCGGACAAAACCAAAAGAGACGGAAAGAAGACAAGGAGGAGAAGAGAGAGAGAGAGAGAGAGAGAGAGAGAGAGAGAGAGAGACAGAGAGAGAGAGAGAGAGAGAGAGAGAGAGAGAGAGAGAGAGAGACAGTTAGCCTAGCAGTCTTGAGATATAATATAACGCATAACTCTTTTGCAAATCGGTTAGAGACACAAACAAGTTGAATTAATTAAACAATCTCATTTTTTTTAAACAGGATAACAAAGTACATTTTTTTTTTTAAACTGGAGAGCACCCGCGAGAAAAAGTGGAACTTTTACACAAACCATATTAATCTTATCGACAAAAAAAACCAAAAAAAAAAAAACTGAGTAATCAATTCAATAACGGGATGAAACAGAATTTTTAAATAGACCCCTGTACAGGAGAAATCACCATCATTATTATTATTATTATTATTATCATTGTCACACATACATGAAGCGAAAAAACAAAACATGGGATACAATGTTCAACTCAACAGTTAGCCAGATATATATCATCTCTCAAAAACACAAACCTCTCTGTGGCCTTGACGACAAAACGCTCGAAGTACACGCAAAACGCTAAAACAAAAATCACCATCAATAGATAACTGTATGTATAAGCTTGTGTCTTAATAAAAAATAAAAATGGTCATTCGTAAACCCCAGATTATTACTCGTGAAAGAAAAAAAAAAAATTCGGAACAAAATTACGCTCATACGTGTCGAAAATACTCACGCGACTTATTTTTTTTTTTTGCCTCAACAGGCTTATAACATGTAAATTTCGAGAAGCATCATATTAGCTGTAAAAACGCGGTATACAGCTAACACACACACACACACACACACGGTTACACACACTCAAAAGCAGATATTGTACGAACATACACCATCAAGCAACAACACACAGTTTTACCAATGTTTAGCTTATGAGAACTTGGCTAATATATTTTTAGTATTTAGCTAAACACGCCGCTAATTCTGCTTAGCTACTGAACACTCGACTAACGCTGTTTTCGCGATGCTAAGTTTTTATGCTAGCCACATAGCTACACCAGGAAAAAAAAAGCTCAAAAAAAAAAAAAAAAAAAAGTCAATCATTTTTTTTTTAACGGTATTGTAGTTTTGTTAGCATAGGAACATGAATTCTTTAGCTAACGATAACTCGGCTAAGAGGTGTTGCCACGTTATTTCAAGTTACATTCGCAACGTAGAACAAGTTGTTTTCCCCTTTAGTAGCCACGAAGCTAACCTAAAAAAATGGCAATTAAAAAAAAAAAAAAAAAACGTCTGGATGTTATATTTTATTATGAATTATTCTGCGTTGTTATGGCAGTTTTGTTAGCATTTAAAATTAAACGGCAACGGTGCTTAGCTCCTTTTTTAAACGAGGGTAATTTATTGTATCAGATTTTATTTGGATGTTGACGTCAGTTAAGATTCTTTGGAGCAGTTTGACAAAAAAAAAATAAAATAAAAATTATCCATTTTATTTTATTTTTCAAAAAAATCGACGAAATTCGTTAATATTTTAGGACGTTAAAGTTAACGTTAGCTTGCGCCAACGGAAAAACTAAGATAAGAGCTAACCACATTCATATAACGCGCATGTCATGTCATTTTAAGTACAAAATACCCGGTTAGATGCTAAGCTAACACGTTTTCCCTAAGAGACGTCTTTCACACACACACACACACACACACACACACACACACACACACACACACACACACACACACACACACACACACACACACACACACACACACACACACACACACACACACACACACACACACACACACACACACGCGCACAGTTGAGGTAAGACGCTGGTTTAGCCAACACACAGCTTATAGAAATGAAAACTTCGTTGATCAACCCCTAACACTTATTCTTACACTTACAAACAAATCGGCAAAAAAGTAGAAATGCAGAATTAAGTCACAACAACATTAATAAAGTTTCACTCTGTAAGAAAATAGTTAATTTCCCCCCTTTAAAAAAAAAAAAAAAAATATGTTTTCGAGTTCACGGGAGAAACGTACGTGGTGTTATATAATGTTACATCTGCATAACAAAGTGTTGGACCACAGAGAGGCTGGCTTATTTAATTTGTTTTTTTTTTAGACAACGCAAAGAATCAAATCGTCATTTATTTTCATCAACACATCGTAAAAACTAAAGAGTCACTATTCGATCGAGATACACGAATAAAAAAAAAAAAAAGCAACAGAATTAACAATGGCGTCATGTCATTGCAACTTTTCAAGATGGCGACTGAAACAGATAAAATTAAAAATCGAGAACAAACAGCGAATTTAGCACAATAATTTTTCTATTTTTTTTTTTTTATTTCCATTTCTGAGGCTATTTAAAATATTTCTATATGCCAAAATAATAATAAAAAAAAAAAATATATATATATAATAAATGAGAGTCAACACACACACACACACACACACACACACACACACACACACACAATGTGACGCATGCTTTTTAAAACATTATCTGAAACAAAATTATAATTATAGTATTGGATCTTCTCTTTTTACTCAAGACTGCTAAGCCCTTTTTAGACCGTTTTACTTATTGGAAAAAATAAAATAAAAACTAGACAAAATATAGATTATGATGGATTTTTTTTTTCTTTCCGTTTGTTCAAAGCCACACTGAAACATCTTTAAGTTCAAGTTTGATAAAAAACGAAAAGAGACAACGAGGCCTACACCATAGAGAGAGGGAGAGAGGGATTGAGAGAAGGAGGGAGGGAGGGAGAGGGAGGGAGAGAGAGAAGGAGGGAGGGAGAGACAGATTGAGAGAGGGATAGAGGGAGGGAGAGAGAGAGAGGGAGGGATAGAGAGAGAGAGGGAGGCTAGTCCAAAAAAATCTGCCTGACAATATCGACTTTGTAAGTTTAAAAAACTGAAAAGAGACAACGAGGCCTACACAATAGAGGGAGAGAGGGAGGGATAGAGGGAGAGAGAGAGAGAGGGAGGGGGGAGGGATAGAGGGAGAGAGGGAGGGATAGAGGGAGAGAGAGAGAGAGATTGAGAGAGGGAGAGATAGAGGGAGGGAGGGATAGAGGGAAAGAGGGAGGGATAGAGGGAGAGAGAGAGAGAGAGATTGAGAGAGGGAGGGATAGAGGGAGAGAGAGAGAGATAGAGGGAGGGAGGGATAGAGGGAGAGAGAGAGAGAGATTGAGAGAGGGAGGGATAGAGGGAGAGAGAGATTGAGAGAGGGAGGGATAGAGGGAGAGAGAGAGAGAGAGAGAGACCATAGGCTAGTCCCAAAATAATCTGCGTGACAAAATATCCACTTT
>CM049397.1:36859697-36867197 GCA_026929865.2 Hyperoplus lanceolatus
TGGTCTCACCCCCTGAGAGAGAGACAGGCAGACAGGCAGAGAGAGAGAGACAGACAGGTTAATGCTCTTTATGGTCTCACCCCGAGAGAGAGAGACAGACAGAGAGAGAGAGACAGGTTAATACCCCCTGAGATACAGACAGAGAGACAGGTTAACACTCTTTATGGTCTCACCCCCTGACAGACAGACAGACAGTTCTCCAGAATCACTGACTGCACCTTTAAACCCAAACCGATCAACTGACGCTGGTTTAAGGAATGCTTAAAGCTGGGGTATGTGATTTCTGATTGGTCAAAATTAACCTGAGCTGTACACTTTGACCAATCAGAGCGAGGCTTCGACTCTCTGTTCTTATTGGCTGTTGGGACTGTCCATTCACTTTGGCACGACTTTGTTGGTGTAGAGCGTGTCAGGGAGGGACCATAGGGGAGGGACCAAAGAGAACAAGTGGAGCGGTTGAGGTATTTGGATTCAAATCTCTATCCCAACTGCCATTTTCTCCCCAAATCCTCCACCCCTGAGTGTGTGTGTGTGTGAGTGAGTGAGTGAGTGAGTGAGTGAGTGAGTGAGTGAGTGAGTGAGTGAGTGAGTGAGTGAGTGAGTGAGTGAGTGAGTGAGAGAAATCCTCCACCCCAGCTTTAAGTTGAGCAGAATACGGCGAGGTCATTAAGTCTTTGTTAACCAAATGAGGACGAACATTAAATGGAGCTTTTATGAGCTGAAAAGAATAAATCTCCATATTGTTCTCATTTCATCTGAGACTCACTGTGGTTGCGTTCCGAATCGCATACATTCTACTATATAGTATGTAGAAAAAAGATTTAGGATGTCCCGATTCTTGTGGCCAGATTTAGGATGGTTAGAAGTACCCGGATGTCCTACTTCATGCGGCCAAGATTGTTAGTGTTAAAAACTGCATCCTATTTGGGCGATTCTGACCCACAATCCAGTGCGCACGTGAAGTGATGTCACATCGACGAAGCCTCCATATGAAAACAAACGGGGACGCGCCGGATATAAAAGCAAGAGGCAAGATCAAGGCGCCATGTTATGATGAAATAAGAGAGTAAAGTATGTCCCAATAGTATGCCTACTGCATCCTAACTAGATTATTTTTATCGTCGGATGTAGAATGTAGAATAGAAAAAAGAAAGGAGGAGGAGATTCGGAACGCAACCTTTGTGTTTTAATTCAATCCTTTAAAAAAGGTGCAGTCAGTGATTCTGGAGACTAGTGCAATGTTGGCAAAATCACTGTCTGTCAAAATCAGTGAATATCTCCTCATGATCCACTACCTGTCTGTCTGCTACCTGTCTGTCTCCTCATGATCCACTACCTGTCTGTCTCTACCTGTCTGTCTCCTCATGATCCACTACCTGTCTGTACTGTGTGTGCGCTGAACAAAAATCCAGTGTCAATACACAGCCTAGGCTCTGTAAACTGGTATGTGACTAGCCACGGTGGGCCCTTTGCTTACATACCAGTTTGCTAATTATTTTATAATTTATTTTTTTATCCCACAAGTTATGTCTCGTAGTATCCCCCTCCTCCCCTGTAATTCAACATCTATTTTAACCTATAATTTCCTCAGTAAACGTGTGTGTGTGTGTGTGTGTGTGTGTCTCTCCCTGTGTGTGTGTGTGTGTGTGTGTGTGTGTGTGTGTGTGTGTGTGTCTCCCTGTGTGTGTGTGTGTGTGTGTGTGTGTGTGTGTGTGTGTGTCTCTCCCTGTGTGTGTGTGTGTGTGTCTCTCCCTGTGTGTGTGTGTGTGTGTGTGTCTCCCTGTGTGTGTGTGTGTGTGTGTCTCTCCCTGTGTGTGTGTGTGTGTCTCTCCCTGTGTGTGTGTGTGTGTGTGAGTGTGAGCGTCAAGACAGTAGCACATTCATCAGTATTGTCCAATAGAAAGTCCCGACTAACAATAGACCCCCACACACACACACACACACACACACACACACACACACACACACACACACACACACACCATATGGTGTCTCAACATTGGGTCCTTGACATTTCTTTTTTGTCTATTCCTTTTATTTTTAAAGCTGCTGCTCGACCCTCTTGACCTCCAAAACACACACACACACTCTCTTTCACACACACACACACACACACACACACACACACACACTCTTACACACACACACAGTCTCTTACACACACACAGTCTCTTTCACACACACAGTCTCTTTCTCACACACAGTCTCTTTCTCACACACAGTCTCTTTCTCACACACAGTCTCTTACACACACACACTCTTACACACACACACAGAGTTTTAAAGAGAGTGGAAGACATGCTTTTTGTTTGTTTCTGCAGCTCCCCGTGCCTTGTGTTTTGTGCTGCTCTGCATGAATGAAATGTTCAGAAAATAAATAATAAAATAAAAATGTCTAAGTTTTATTTGAAGTGCTTCCTATGTGCAATACGCATGTGTACGGAGGAGTAAAGATAAGGACAATTGAGGAGGACTTCTGATTTTATTATGCACTTTGAGAATGAAGTGGAAATTTGGAGAAGGAAGACAAAATGCAATATGGAGGCAAAAAAAAATTTCCTTTAAAAGGTGCAGTGTGTAATATGACATCATCAAGAAAGTTCTACAAAGTTCTAGAATGCAACGCTCCCTGGGTAACCCCACCCCTTTAGAATAATAACAGAAGCTACAGTGGCCTTCAAGGACAAGAACAATTCTACATTTTAAACAATGCACCTGATGACATTCCAACTATGACACTTTCAAGATGGCGGCACTAGGCCTTGGTCCAAGATATGCAGAAATATGGACATATATGAGACCCTTTCTAAGGGAAAAAAATAATAATAAAAAAAAAAAAAAAAATCAGCTATTATGCACTAAATGAAATGTACTTATGGATATTATAATTACTTTCTACAAAATCTGCTAGGAAATAAAACCCAAAATTCTACACACTGCAGCTTTAACTGCCATTCAGCTTTTATCTTTGTTCTCGAAATTGAAATTCGACCTTTTTGTTGTTGGTGCATAAATAAATAAAAACATTATATTTTTGTCCCCTCTCCCGCGGTCCATACACATGAGATCATCAAGTTAAGAATATCTTCCTTTGAAATAATTGAAATCATTTGAGAATAATAACTGGCATGTATACAAAGGGGGCCCCACCATAGCTATAGCAACATGTCAGTTTACAGAGCCTAGGCTGAGTATTAACACACACAGTACAGACAGGTAGTGGATCATGAGGAGATATTCACTGATTATTTCTATTTTTAAGATATTTTTTGGCATTTTGATGCTTTATTGATAGTGTAGACAGAGTTGAAATGGGGCAGAGAGGGGAGTGACATGCAGAGAACGACCGCGGGCTGGAATCCAACCCGGGTCTGCTGCTGGCCGAGGCCCATGGGGGGGGGGACCAGCCCACACTTCAGCAGGTTTTGTGTAGGTGAGTGAGTGTGTCTGTAGAGTGTGTGTGTGTGTGTGTGTGTGAGTGAGTTTATGTGTGTGCGTCTGCATGCGTGTGTGAGTCAGTGTGTGTGCGTGACTGTGTTTGTCTGTGTGAGTGAGAGTGTCCATGAGTGTGTCAGTATTCCGTGTGTGTGCTTGTGTGTGTCTCCCTGTGCGTGCGTGTGTGTGTGTCTGTGTGTGTGTGTCCCTGTGTGTACCTTTGCCGATGACGAGTCCACACTTGTCCGCAGGTATGGTGTAGGTCACTTCCTGTAGTGGACCAGGTGATCCCATGGTCCAATCAGATCGCGCCCTGACCCGGCCACTCCGCAGGGCAGAGCCAAAACCGTCACGCTCCTACAAACAACAAACATTATATGAGACCGTGTGTGTGTGTGTGTGTGAGACTGTGTGTGTGTGTGTGTGTGTGTGAGACTGTGTGTGTGTGTGTTTCGGTGCGTGTGAGACTGTGTGTGTGTGTGTGTGTGTGTGTGTGTGTGTGTGTGTGTGTGTGTGTGTGTGTGTGAGTGAGTGAGTGAGAGTCTGTGGCCCAATCCCAAATGACTCCCTAGGCACTCCCACTCCGTGAGCGAGTGTGACTCGCTGTGGAGTCACACTCGCGGCTGTGAAGTGCCACTCGATCATTAAGGGCGAGGGTATAACAACGGTGCGGCTTTGGCAAGCCCTCGCCTCTGTCAGACGGAAACAGGAAGAAGACACTAGTTTGTTAAGTCTTTATTTCTCACCCTAAAATAGAATTCCACCACATTTATATTTGACCTGAAACACTCTTTACATTCATATTCAGCTTCGCATGTGAGAGTAAAATGTAGTATTGAATAAAAACAAAGTCACTCCCATGCTTTTTTGGCTGCATAATTTATTTGTTGTTAAACATTTTCTAACTGCATATTCTTAATTTTACCAGCTCAGTCTGTAGTGGAGAACACGGGTGTTTGATCCGCTGTTTAATTATCCTTTTAGTTTACATGCACAGCAGCATACACAACCAGGGAAAAGAACAATAGTCTGCTAAAGCATGTATTCCACATGTCATGATCTGCCATTACGACCGGCGAATCGCGGCAGTTAATTAGCGCGCATAAATTGTAATTCACTGCAAGAGTGGTCATAAATAAGAAAAGTCATGCGCTCCAGCTGACTGACGTCACCGCCGCTATTACTACCCCTCATCGGCTGTAACAGAAACACAAATCCTACTAACAATTTAAGGAAATAATAATCACTGTCCCTTACTAACTTGTGGCATTTTCTTCATCTGCTTCGTTTTATCTTTTTCCACGCCTTGAAAATACACTAACGGTAGACAAGTGGCATAATCAAATCAACAAGTGTAAAACAACATGTTCGTTCCGAAATTGTAGGCTACCCTCCGGTTCCGTCATTTAGGGCTATGCATAAAAATAATCAACCAAATGTCTGTTTGAGGTAAGAGTAGCTACGTTTCATTTATAATTCGGGAAACAAACTCCTTGGAACTCTCATTTGTAAGTTAGCTCCTCCATTCCGGACATAATTGATTGGTGGACACCTGTGTCAAACGTAGGGCTGAGCCAACGTCGATGCAGACTCGATGATCGAGGGCTTTATAACCCACTCACACTCGAGGCTCTGTGGTTTGGGACGACACTCAATATGGCGGGCCCTCCCCGTGAACGCGCAAACGGAGGGATAGTGGATAGGGTTAGGGTGTAGGGGGTGGATCTAGATTGGGTGTGTGTGTGTGTGTGTGTGCGTGCTTGTTACCTGTGTGTCTGTATGTGTGTCTGTCTCCCTCCCTCCCTCCCTCCCTCTCTCCCTCCTTGTCTGTCTGTCTGTCTGTCTGTCTGTCTGTCTGTCTGTCTGTCTCCCTGCCTGCCTGTCTGTCTCCCTCCCTGCCTGTCTGTCTGTCTGTCTGTCTCCCTCCCTCCCTGTCTGTCTGTCTGTCTCTCTCCCTCCCTGCCTGCCTGTCTCCATGTCTGTCAGCCTATCTCCCTCCCTCCCTGTCTGTATCCTTCCCTCCCTCCCTCCCTGTCTGTCTGTCTCCCTGTCTGTCTGGTCTCCCTCCCCGTCTCCCTCCCTCCCTGCCTGCCTGCCTCTCTCCCTGTCTGTCTCCCTCCCTGCCTGTCTCCCTCCCTGCCTCCCTGCCTGTCTGCCTGTCTGTCTCCCTCCCTGCCTGTCTGCCTGTCTCCCTCCCTGCCTGTCTGTCTGCTTGTCTCCCTCCCTGCCTGTCTCCCTCCCTCCCTGCCTGTCTCTCTCCCTCCCTCCCTGCCTGCCTGTCTCCATGTCTGTCAGCCTGTCTGTCTCCCTCCCTCCCCGTCTGTCTCCCTCCCTCCCTGTCTGCCTGCCTTACCTGTCTCCCTCCCTCCCTCCCTCCTTTCCTCCCTCCCCGTCTGCCTCCCTCCCTGCCTGTCTCTCTCCCTCCCTCCCTCCCTCCCCGTCTGTCTGCCTCCCTGTCTCTCTCCCTCCCCGTCTGTCTGCCTCCCTGTCTCTCTCCCTCCCTCCCTCCCCGTCTGTCTGTCCTCCCTGTCTCCCTCCCTCCCTCCCTCCCTCCCTCCCCGTCTCCCTCCCTCACCTGTGCGGTCTGGATCAGCTCGTTGATGAGGTGGATGGCGTGCTGACAGCGGTCTGGTTGACCCATCACCATGGCAATGCGCTCCGGACTGATGCCGTCATCTTAAAAGACACACACACACACACACACACACACACACACACACACACACACACACACACACACACACACACACACACACACACACACACACACACACACACACACACACACACGTCAGAACATCAGTGCTTTTTTAATTAATTAATTTTGTTTATGTTTTGACGGACAACACGAACAGCCAACGAGAGTGAGAACTGCGGTGCACCAAACTAACCATGTGACAGAGTTACAGTGATTTATATTGTTCCACCATAGCTAGCAACATGCCAGTTTACAGAGCCTAGGCTGTGTATTAACACTGGATTTTTTTTTTCCAGCACTCACAAAGTACAGACAGGTAGTGGACCATGAGGAGATATTCACTGATTTTGACAAGCGTTCTCCAGAATCACTGACTACAATTTTAACCTGTATAGGATTGTTGTAAACAGACTAACAGGCCTAGTAACTGTAAACAGATTTAAAGCTGGAGTATATGAAATCTGATTGGTCAAAGTTAACATGAGCTGTACACTTTGACCAATCAGAGCGAGGCTCCGATTCTCTGTTCTTATTGGCTGTTGGGACTGTCCATTCACTTTGGCACGACATCGTTGGTGTAGAGCGTGTCAGGGAGGGACCATAGGGGAGGGACCATAGGGGAGGGACCAAAGAGAACAAGTGGAGCGGTTGAGGTATGTGGATTCGAATCTCTATCCCAACTGCTATTTTAAAGGTCCTAGTACAGGGTGCTCACAAGTTTTCAGCTTGTGAGCTACTTTTATAATGCCAAAGTCAAGAAGATCTACTATAAAAATGCAAAACATATTAGGCCCTGGTACTGAGAGGTTTCGTGGGCCTCCTGAGAGTCCGTCTTACAACAGAAAACGTGTAATATTTCATTTGATTAATAAACAAATCATTTTAAGGTGATACTCAGGGCCTGTAAATAAAGTTGTTCGGGCCTTCAAAGATTAGGAGCCTATATTGAGCCAGTAAAAAAAAAAAAAAAAAAAAAAAAAATCACGATCGACGTAATGGGCAGTCCCTGGCATAGTAACTGTAAACAGACTGTGAAGCCTAAACACACACACACACACACACACACACACACACACACACACACACACCTGCTTTAAACTGGATCCTGACTCCGGCATCGTTCTGGATCTTCTTGATCATTTCTCCGTTTCTCCCGATCACGATCCCGACAGCAAACCTGGGAACAGGCACCTGCAGGGGGACAGACTAGACATGACGGGGGCGTTAGCAGTGTGTGTGAGCGTGTGTGTGTGTCTCTGTGTGTGTGTGTTTCTCTGTGTGTGTGTTTCTGTGTGTGAGTGTGTGTGTGTGAGTGTGTCTCTGTGTGTGTGTTTCTGTGTGTGTGAGTGTGTGTGTGTGAGTGTGTG
>CM049397.1:36872197-36877197 GCA_026929865.2 Hyperoplus lanceolatus
AGGGAGACAGGGAGAGAGAGAGAGGGAGAGAGAGAGACAGGGAGAGAGAGACAGGCAGGGAGATAGGGAGAGAGAGAGAGACAGGGAGAGAGAGAGAGGGAGGGAGACAGGGAGAGAGAGACAGGGAGAGAGACACACAAACAGACACAGGGAGAGACACACAGACGCACAGAATTTCGTTATTTATTCATCAAACTATATAAATTCCAATAATCACTATTAAAAAAATTTTTTTTTAAAGAAACTCACTCGATGCTCTCCGGGGTTCCAGTCAGAGAACATGGCCTCTCCATCAGACCTCCACTATCTACACACACACACACACACATTTTGGACCTTTTGATTTATACTAGTATGAAAGAAGACATGTTATGCAAGATAAATAGACACAAATCAGATTGAAAAAAACTAATGTTGAGATAATGTCCGTTAAAGATGGTTGTATAGGAGAAATATACAGACGCAAACAGACAAGGTTTAGTCAAATAAACACCTGAATGTACATGTTGGACCTTTGATTTATACTAGTATGAAAGAAGACATGTTATGGAAGATAGATAGACGAAACAATATATCAGAAAGTTCCTCGGAGCAGCTTTAACCTGGATGCTATGAGCTCAAAACATAAATCCACCCTGCGTTCCAAATCACATACTCTTTCTTTTTCCTACACTACATACTAAAGTACAGAAGAGTTTTAGTCTTTTTACTACACTACATACTAAAGTACAGAAGAGTTTTAGTCTTTTTACTACACTACATACTAAAGTAGAGAAGAGTTTTAGTCTTTTTACTACACTACATACTAAAGTACAGGAGAGTTTTAGTCTTTTTACTACACTACATACTAAAGTACAGAAGAGTTTTGGTCTTTTTACTACACTACATACTAAAGTACAGAAGAGTTTTAGTCTTTTTACTACACTACATACTAAAGTAGAGAAGAGTTTTAGTCTTTTTACTACACTACATACTAAAGTACAGAAGAGTTTTAGGGCCACAGACAGGAGAGTGAAAAAAAATCAGCTAAGGAAGATTTATTTTCAGTATGTTGAGAAATGTCAAGAATAAAGACGAATACTCCAAAATGCTATTGGGAGTTAGTGGGGCATATTATGTATTTTCAGCATACTAAATCTTTTTCTGGCGTACTAACTCGTAGGGAAGTATGGGGATTGGAACGCAGGGAGGGACAGTCTCTTACCAGCAGCGATCTGGATCTTGCAGCCTGACTCCAACTGGATCCTAGTAATCTGTTCTCCTCCTCGGCCGATAACTAGAGACGATAAAGACACAGGGGATGGGTTAGTATGAAGTTTTTCAAAGTTTTTTTTTTTTTTTTTTCTTTTTTTTAAAGGCCTACTTCACCGGTTTGAATATGAAGGTGTATTGAATTCTGAGATCCTATGTAGTATAAATGTGCGAAAAAAATTGAAATTGGTTCATCCTAGCCTGAGAAAAGGCAGAAAGAGTGTTTTTTTTAACCCTATATTTCTCTTTCTTGTGACATCACAGAAAGAGAAATATAGGGTTAAAAAAAAACTTACTTTGTAAATATTACTGTGATGTCTTTTACTGTGACATCACAGTAATATTTACAAAGTACGTTTTTTTTAACCCTATATTTCTCTTTCTGTGATGTCACGAAAAAGAGAAATATAGGGTTAAAAAAACACTCTTTCTGCCTTTTCTCAGGCTTGGATGAACCGATTTATTTTTTTTTGCACATCATACTACATAGGATCTCAGCAATCTACATCTTCACCTGATTCAAACGTGGAGTAGGGCTTTAAGTGTATACTTCTTCCTGCTCCTTTTCAGGCATATCACATCAATACAGATCATTGTTTTTCTTTTTGTGAAGTCATTTAAACTCACATTTTGTCTATTGTATTTTTATGCTTTTCATTATGTCTGAAATAAAATTAAAAAAATTCAAATTCAAAATTCAAGTAAAGGTGCTATAAGCTTAAAGCTGGGGTATGTGATTTCTGATTGGTCAAAGTTAACATGAGCGGTACACTTTGACCAATCAGAGCGAGGCTTCGACTCTCTGTTCTTATTGGCTGTTGGGACTGTCCATTCACTTTGGCACGACGTTGTTGGTGTAGAGCGTGTCAGGGAGGGACCATAGGGGAGGGACCAAAGAGAACAAGTGGAGCGGTTGAGGTATTTGGATTCGAATCCCCTATCCCAACTGCTATTTTCTCCCCAAATCCTCCACCCCAGCTTTAAAGCCCTTCTAAAATTATGGTTCCAGATTGTATCCAGAAATTGTGTCAAAGGAGAATGTGCATGTTTACAAAGATACAGATAAGAACAAATGTCGAACAAAGATGGACAGGTGATACTCGCATTATCAGAATATGATGGAAAATGAATTGGAATAGAGGCAAGAATTCATGCAAAAGGGGCCCAAACCAAGTACTGAGTACATATGGATGATTATACTTTATAGAGGGCCGACATTTCTGTATTTAAAATCCCTTCTTTATTGATTTCATGTAATATTCAAATTTTCTGAGATTTTGAATTTGGGGTTTTCATAAGCTGTAAGCTATAATAATCACAATTATAACAAATAAAGGCTTGAGATATCTCACTTTGAATGTAATGAGTCTATATAATATATTAGTTTCACCTTTTAAGTTGCATGGATGGACGGATAGATAGATAGATAGATAGATAGATAGATAGATAGATAGATAGATAGATAGATAGATAGATAGATCTCTGACAAGCAGGAAAGGAGGGAAAAGGTCGGAGGTCAAATACTCACTGAAGCCAACCATTCTGTCGGGGACCTTGTAATCCTCTGTGATTACCCTGCACACACCACACACACACACACACACACACACACACACACACACACACACACACACACAGAGAGACAGAGAGAGAGAGACACACACACACACACACACACACACAAACAGAGAGAGAGAGACACACACACACACACACACACACACACACACAAACACAGAGAGAGAGACACACACACACACAGAAGACAGAGAGAGAGAGAGAGAGAGAGAGAGAAAGAGACACACACACCCACACACACACACACACACACACACACACAGAGAGAGAGACACACACATACACACAGACACACACACAGAGACACAAACACACAGAGAGAGACACACACACACACACACACACACACACACACACACACACACAGACACACACACACACACACACACACACACAGACACACACACACACACACACACAGAGACACAAACACACAGACACACACACACACACACACACAGAAAGAGAGACCCACACACACAGAGAGAGACACACACACACACACACACACACACATTAGTATCCAACCACAGTGTGTATACGTGTGAGTGTCAATAAGTGATTATGTTTATGATGGTGGGACGGCAGATCCATAAACACTTATCCAGCCCGACACCCACACGCTGGTGTGTATCTGCACACATTAATGAGATGCTGAACAAGCGTCATTATCAGTGCTGCCCTGCTGTGAGTGTGTGTGTGTGAGAGGGTGTGTGTGTGAGAGAGGGTGTGTGTGTGTGTGTGTGTGTGTGTGTGTGTGAGAGGGGTGTGTGTGTGAGAGAGGGTGTGTGTGTGTGTGTGAGAGAGGGTGTGTGTGTGTGGGTGTGAGAGGGTGTGTGTGTGAGAGAGGTGTGTGTGTGTGAGTGTGTGTGTGTGTGTGTGTGTGTGTGTGTGTGTGTGTGTGTGTGTGTGTGTGTCTCTGTACCTGTGTGTGTGGCTGTGAGGGTGTGTGTGTGTGTGTGTGTGAGTCTCTGTACGTGTGTGTGTGTGTGTGCGTTAGTGTGTGAGGGTGTGCGTCTGTGCGTGCACATGTGTGTTTGTGAGTGTGTGTGAGTGTGTGTGTGTGTGTGAGACTCTTTCTGTGCGTCTGTGTGAGTCTGTCATTGTAAATGAGGGTCACCCCTCAATTGGTCTCTCGAGGATAAATAAAAGTTAAATGAAAATGAAAAATGTCTGTGTGTGTGTGTGTGTGTGTGTGTGTGTGTGTGTGTGTGTGTGTGTGTGTGTGTGTGTGTGTGTGTGTGTGTGTGTGTGTGTGTGTGTGTGTGTGTGTGTGTGATCAATAGTAGCTGCTGGTCCTACCTTTGATGCCCCATGGCTGCTAGCTGGTTACCTACTGAGAGACAGAGACACAGATTAGACAGGACAATGCAGTTTATGCTCCAGGGAGATTACTATCAGATACACGTTCAGTGTTATATGTCCTTATTACAGGTAACAACGAAATGCTGTCAGATCAAAACACAAACGGGCATTATCCCTGCGTTCCAAATCACATACTCTTTCTTTTTACTACACTACATACTAAAGTACAGAAGAGTTTTAGTCTTTTTACTACACTACATACTAAAGTACAGAAGAGTTTTAGTCTTTTTACTACACTACATACTAAAGTACAGAAGAGTTTTAGTCTTTTTACTACACTACTTACTAAAGTACAGAAGAGTTTTAGTCTTTCTACTAACACATACTAAAGAGAAGTTTTAGTTTTAATATAAAGAAGAAAGTTTTTTTTACTACACTACATACTAAAGTACAGAAGAGTTTTAGTCTTTCTACTACACTACATACTAAAGTACAGAAGAGTTTTAGTCTTTTTACTACACTACATAAGCAGATAAGAAGTAAGAAGAGTAGCTACACAAATACAAAGAGGGAGAATCAGATAAGGAAGATTTTTTTTTCCATTATGTCAAGAAATGTCAAGAATAAAGACGAATACTCCAAAATGCTATTGGAGTTAGTGGGGCATTTATGTATTTTCAGCATACTACTGTACAATTGACGTTGACGTATTGGGACGTCCTAAATCTTTTTCTGGCATACTAAATAGTAGGGAAGTATGGGGATTGGAACGCAGGGAGAGTTTTAGTTGTCAACAAATGTTGTACATTTCTTGCATATATCAGAGTTGACAATAAAGTTTTTTTAAAGACTTTTTTTTTTTTTTT
>CM049397.1:36882197-36892197 GCA_026929865.2 Hyperoplus lanceolatus
TGGTGACGTAGGGACGAGGGAGGGGACTGCTAACTGCTAGTAACTGACAGGAAGTTAGCTAAAAGAACCATTCCGCTTACAGCACCTTTAAGAAATTAAGTAGTGGGACAAAATGTAAGTGTTCTAGGTCTGAATTATCCCCGTGTTCCAGTCCCATCAAATACTAAATCATTAATATTTACTTTGACCCAATTATTGTGGTCAGGTGCAGCGTGCTTAAAAATACCTCAGAAGCCTTACTCAGGGTCACAAACATACGTACACTTTTTCACCAATGAGTGAGTGAGTGAGTGAGTGAGTGGGTGAGTGAGTGAGTGAGTGAGTGAGTGAGTGAGTGAGTGAGTGAGTGAGTGAGTGAGTGAGTGAGTGAGTGAGTGAGTGAGTGAGTGTGTATCAATGACTTCTCAACAACCATTAACTCTATTAAAGATTATAATTTATTTTAAGAAAATTTAATCCAATGCTTTTTTTTCCTGCTTTTAAGAGCCGAAAGGTAACTTTTTGTAGCTGTTGGCTGACCTCACAAAGTACTGCTGCTAACACACACAGCTGTGGTGGAATCTGCTACTTACACACACACACACCTGTAGAATCAGTGCCTCACCTGTCCACACCTGTTCACTCTGACTCATGTATTTGCTTTAATACAAAGAGCCGATAATCCAGATTTTTGTTAAATGGAAAATTCAAGTCTTTTATTCTTTTGATATCCTTCAAAATAAAAGACTGGAATAAATCAAATGTGACGGAAGAACAGAAAAGATTAACGACTAACTACAGTTTAAAGCTGCAGTGTGTAGAATTTTGGGTTTTATTTCCTAGCAGATTTTGTAGAAAGTAATTATAATATCCATAAGTACATTTCATTTAGTGCATAATAGCTGAGTTTTTTTTTCAATTATTATTTTTTCCCTTAGAAAGGGTCTCATATATGTCCATATTTCTCCATATTTTGGACCAAGGCCTAGTGCCGCCATCTTGAAAGTGTCATAGTTGGAATGTCATCAGGTGCATTGTTTGAAATTTAGAATTGTTCTTGTCCTTGAAGGCCACTGTAGCTTCTGTTATTATTCTAAAGGGTTGGGGTTACCCAGGGAGCGTTGCATTCTAGAACTTTGTAGAACTTTCTTGATGATGTCATATTACACACTGCACCTTTAATATTTGAAAGTGGCAAATTTGAAAAAAAGACAGTTTTTTTTTTCTTTCTATAACTGAATCGAATCAATTCAGTTTTATTTGTATAGCCCAAAATCACAAATACATCTGTCTCAGTGGGCTTTACATTCCATACAATATGATACAATATGACACCCTGCCCTTATCTATCTATCTATCTATCTATCTATCTATCTATCTATCTATCTATCTATCTATCTATCTGCCCTTACACCCTTAGCTCGGCTGAGAAAAAACTCCCAGTAAAAAACCCTTTACCGGGATTAAATTTTTTTTAAAGAAATCTCAGGGAGAGTGGACAGAGTAAGGGATCCCTCTCCCAGGACGGACATGCTGCAATAGATGTCATACTGTAATTTATTGTCTCACTGAATGAGCATAAAGTGTTTATAGGTGCAAGTTGACGTGCATGAATACACGTTACATTTTGTCTCAGCTTGTCCTTTACGTAGCGGTCTCTTGCTATCGATTTTTCAATAAACCATAGACAATGTAAATTAATTTATCAGTAATACGCTTAAATAATCTAGATGTATGTCATGCCCCTGTAAAGCACTTTGAATGGCCTTGTGTCTGAATTGTGCTATAGAGATAAACTTGCCTTGCCTAGAACAGATATGGGCCGATTCTGATCATCTCAAAATGCCAATAACCGGTCAGATTTAGTTTACTTTATTGCAATCAGTTGATAAAGCTTTTCTATGTCAAAACTAGAAAACTCTGGGGCGCTTTGGTGGCGTAGTGGATAGAGCGTGTACCATATTGGCCCCGGCCTTCGTTGCAGTGGTCGCGGGTTCAAATCCGACCCATGGACCTTTACTGCAGGTCATCCCCTCTCTCTCCCCCCCCCCCCCCCCCCCTCTCTCTCTCTCTCTCTCTCTCTCTCTCTCTCTCTCTCTCTCTCTCTCTCTCTCTCTCTCTCTCTCTCTCTCTCTCTCTCTCTCTCTCTCTCTCTCTCTCTCTCTCTCTCTCTCTCTCTCTCTCCCCATTTCAGCTCTGTACTGTCTAATAAAGCTTGAAAATTAGAAAAAATTATCTTTTTTTTAAATTTTTTTAAATAGATAGATAACTCTACTTTGCTTTCATGACATAATTTGCCAGAACACCTCTTAGTAGTACACAGTGGACTGGAGACAGACAGACAGACAGACAGACAGACAGACAGACAGACAGACAGACAGACAGGCACCACCGCCGCTTAGCACACAGTGGACAGGAGGAGATCTTGAAATCCTCCTTTACACTGAATTTAAAAAAAAGATTATTTTAATCAAATCGTGACCCCAAGAATCAAAATCAATTCAATTTGTGGGACACAAAAATATTCACTCACTCCCCTACTAACAGGCACATTTGGTAACCCACATATATTGACTACATGTCTCTCTCTTTCTATAGTACCTCCTGTCTGTCTGTCTGTCTGTCTGTCTGTCTGTCTGTCTGTCTGTCTGCCTGTCTGTCTGTCTGCCTGCCTGTCTTTGGCAAACCCCTCTCTTGCTCTTAATCAGCTGTGTTTTGTTGACATTTTCATACATTGCAATATTTTAAATATTTGTACACAAGACATGCAACTTATTTATTTTTCTACTTTTCAAAAGGGCAATATTTAAGATAACTGATTTTGTTTGCAAGAATTAGGACTTAGGAATTTCATAACCAATGATTTGCTGCCGTAATTGTGAATGTGCATATGACAAATCCACCATCTAGAATATTAAACAAACGCAAGAGGTCTATTTCTTACTGTTTCAGAGTTCACTTTAAAACTAAATTGAGACGTTCTCTTTTCAAGCAATGTGTTGATTTCAGCTGTAAATATTCAGTATATAAACATTATTAGATATGTAGTGGGTTTAGGTATAGTTTTTAGACTCACAAATATACTATATGAACTGTTTCATTGGATAAAACACCCCCAGCTTTAAAAGTAGACCATATGTACAGCCAAAGCCTTCTCAGTTAACTATAAGAGTGCAAAAAACTAAATCAAAATAATCATTATTGGTCGCATTTGAGTAAAAATGTTCAACTAATCGTGATATTGATTTGAGGTCAAGACTAGTAGCCACCTTAGCAGGTAACTGAGGTAAGCCAAAAAGTTAACGTTGGGTCCCTAACCCAAACCAAATGACTAATGCTAGGCCTATGTATCGCTGCCTGTCTATAGGAAGTAACCTCCTGTCTGTCTTTCTGTCTTGTCTGTCTGTGGGACACTCTTATAGCCTGTCTCACTCTCTCGGCCTGTCTGTGGCTGTTGCATAACCTCAGCCTAGTTTCTAACCAACTTACAGTAAACAGCCGCCTATAAGGGAGGGGGGAGGCAGCGCTCATATTAACTACTGGAAAGCTTTAAGGCTTTAACGCGCAATGTCCCCCACACACACTCTCTCTCTCTCTCTCTCACACACACACACACACACACACACACACACACACACACTTATCAACGCTGTAAACGTGTTTCTATCTCAACAGGTTGTCTCACTCTCTTTGCCTCAGTGTGACACGTGTGGACAAACTTCTCCACTAACCCCCCCTCTCCCCCTAACTCGTCCCCCCGGTTCCCCTACGCCTTCCCCGGGGTGACAGCTCCACAAAGTCCCGCTAAACTCTCTCCAGCTCCGTGTCAGCTCCGACAAACTGAGCAAAACCAACCCCAACGGCCCCCCAACTGCCAATCCCAACTACCAACCGTGTTAGCTTAGCCTGTTAGCATATTGCTAGCGTGTGTTAATGAGTGTGTGTGTGATAAGTTGGAGGACTAGCGAATCCGAAAAAAAGTGCTTTGCGTCGGTCTAAACGACTCGTAATCGGCGGTGTCGGAGCCCCGGGGGAGTTGTTACCTGCCGGGCCCTCTGTAAGACGTCGGCCAGTCCCTCTGACTTGAGCCCGGGCTGGTTCATGGAGGCCTGCTGTCCCTGCTGCACCAGCTCCGCCATCATAGCTAGCCGTTAGCAGTTAGCGGGGATTAGCCTCTCGCTGCTAACTGAAGCCGAAGCTGAAAGTCCAAAGAGCGGGAAGCGCGAGGACGTCTCACTCGGTTTTAAAACCCCCCCCCATGTTTTTTATTTTTTATATTATCTACTGGTCTTATACTTTTACACATACACATAATTTGTGTCATTAATATATATATGTACAGCTACAGAAAAAATTAAGAGACTACTTCAAATGTTCAGTCTCTCTCGTTTTACTATTTGGAGGCATATGTTTGCGTAGAACGAACATTTTGGGTTTGTAATATAAACTACTGACAACATTTCTACCAAATATATCGTCAACCAACGTGTCTAAGGGAAGATAACGCGAATATTTCAGATGATTTTTTAACTATTTAATAAGCTTTATGAGCAGATAATTAATAACATAAATTATGTTTGTCTAAAAATGTAGAAATAAAAATAAAAGTAATACACACTAAGGCCTATTTTTGAATTTTGCATTATATTTTTTATTATTATTTTGTCTCATATTAATTTGATAATTTCCATTGATTTATTATTATTAGAAGAAAAAAAATAATAACAGATCAGAAATAAAATAGCAAAATCGCAAATAAACAACCGATAAGAACAACTGAACAACAGCAAACAATTTACACACACACACACACACACACACAGAGAGAGAGAGAGAGAGAGAGAGAGAGAGAGAGAGAGAGAGAGCGTTCTCCAGAATTGCTTCATACATCAAAACGTCTTCCTTTTATAAATTGGGCTTGAATTCTACTTTCTAACTACTGTAAATGAGAAAGGCTAAGCTGATTAAAGAACCAACCCTGCGTTCCAATCCCCATACTTCCCTACTATTTAGTACACCAGAAAAAGATTTAGGACGTCCCAATACATGCAGGTCAATTGTAGTATGCTGAAAATACATAAATGCCCCACTAACTCCAATAGCATTTTGGAGTATTCGTCTTTATTCTTGACATTTCTCGACATAATAAAAAAAAATCTTCCTTATCTGATTTTTTTTTGATCTCCTGTCCGTGGCCCTAAAACTCTTCTGTACTTTAGTGTGTAGTGTAGTAAAAAGACTAAAACTCTTCTGTACTTTAGTGTGTAGTGTAGTAAAAAGACTAAAACTCTTCTGTACTTTAGTATGTAGTGTAGTAAAAAGACTAAAACTCTTCTGTACTTTAGTGTGTAGTGTAGTAAAAAGACTAAAACTCTTCTGTACTTTAGTATGTAGTGTAGTAAAAAGACTAAAACTCTTCTGTACTTTAGTATGTAGTGTAGTAAAAAGACTAAAACTCGTCTGTACTTTAGTATGTAGTGTAGTAAAAAGACTAAAAGTCTTCTGTACTTTAGTATGTAGTGTAGTAAAAAGACTAAAACTCTCCTGTACTTTAGTATGTAGTGTAGTAAAAAGACTAAAAATCTTCTGTACTTTAGTATATAGTGTAGTAAAAAGACTAAAACTCTTCTGTACTTTAGTGTGTAGTGTAGTAAAAAGACTAAAACTCTTCTGTACTTTAGTATGGAACGCAGGGTATTTCTAAAAAGTGGTACATCCCGATTATTTGAGGATCTGTGGCGCTGCTCAGCTGTTGGCATCTATCCGTTTCCGCTTCCGCGTTGGGTCAGTCACGTGTTTCTCCGCGTTCCACAGGTGGAAGGGCGAAGTGAACTTTTCAACGCGCGCGCACACACACACACACACACACACACACACACACACACACACACACAGTACGAGTACAGTCGATGATTGTGATTGATCAGAGTTAAAAAATTCAGCTGACGTCACTCGGATAAAGTACAAGATTTGCTGTGACGTCACTGTGTGTGTGTGTGTGTGTGTGTGGGGGGGGGGGGGTTGTCTTCCGTGACTTCTGAACTTTGACCTTTGCCTGTCTTGCTGCTTGACTGTTTTTTTTTCACTTCTCTGAACCCAAATATCTACAACTTCTAAAGCTCTTACATCAACTAAACTTTCCACAATCATTCTCAGCACTATTCTGAAGGTTATTACAGAAGGATTTGTTCGTAGGCTGTTCCTTGTCTGATTTATGAGACATTTTCTTCTTAAAAACATGCCGAATATGCATTTTTAAGAGCTGTAAGCCAACATATATATTTTTTCTTTCATGAAATCAATCCAAAATCTGTTTTGTAATTTGTTTTACACTAATATGTTGCTTTATCCAACTTCTAGATGTTTTGTTTTTCAAAGAGATGAAAATATAGGCTAAGTAAGTAAAGTTTATTTATATAGCGCCTCTCGCAGACCAGGGTCACAAAGCGCTTCACATTAAAAAACACAATAAAATACAATAAAACGACACATATACAGAGTCTGTTACAAAGAAGAGTGTCCTAAGACCGTACAATATAATACTATACAATATAATACAGAGTACATAGACATGGATCTAGAAGGCCTGTCTGAACAAGTGCGTCTTAAGCTGACTCTTAAAAATATCCACAGGCTACACAAACTTAGTCAGATATTTCCAAAAATGTATGAACATTTAAAAAAAAAAAAAAAAAATTAGTTTTAATAGCCTTGTTTGAGTGGGAGCCACTCAGCTTGCTCAGACCTGCGCAATTATGACGCGCGTCTTGCTGTGCGCTCAGCAAGATAATTAAGCAGGTCTGAGCAAGACGGCTCCTACTCAAATGAGGCTAATGTCAGTAAATGTTACATCCCCGTCTTTTTTCCTAGGGGTAAGGACTGCAACATAAATCCAGATTATAGAAAAGCAAAGAGTCGGGCAGTAATATAATGTGTATTTAAAGGTGCAGTGTGTAATATGACATCATCAAGAAAGTTCTACAAAGTTCTAGAATGCAACGCTCCCTGGGTAACCCCACCCCTTTAGAATAATAACAGAAGCTACAGTGGCCTTCAAGGACAAGAACAATTCTAAATTTTAAACAATGCACCTGATGACATTCCAACTATGACACTTTCAAGATGGCGGCACTAGGCCTTGGTCCAAAATATGGAGAAATATGGACATATATGAGACCCTTTCTAAGGGGAAAAATAATAATTCAAAACGTTTTTTTCAGCTATTGTGCACTAAATTAAATGTACTTATGAATATTATAATTACTTTCTACAAAATCTGCTAGGAAATAAAACCCAAAATTCTACACACTGCAGCTTTAAGACAAAAGAGGAAAACTTAAAGGTGCAGTGTGTAATATGACATCATCAAGAAAGTTCTACAAAGTTCTAGAATGCAACGCTCCCTGGGTAACCCCACCCCTTCAGAATAATAACAGAAGCTACAGTGGCCTTCAAGGACAAGAACAATTCTAAATTTTAAACAATGCACCTGATGACATTCCAAAAACATGGATTCCTCCATAAGACCTGCCTGCTCAATGTACAAAATGTAATATTAATATTTGTAATTCTCCGCTCAGGAGGATAATTCAGATTATTGGCAGAGGTGATTTTACACCAATGAGGACATATTTATGAATGAGGATATTGATTTTAGCTAATAAATGACTTTAAATGTTACACAGTGTCCCTTTATCTTCAGAGTAAAAAGTCCAGTCCATAACAGCTTATGTTACAGTAAACAACAGGCAGCCTTTAATGTTTACAAATTATATATATAAATAAAAAATATGTTTTATATATTAACCACCACACCAGAGGCTCAGTCCATGTGATGTAACTTCTGCTGCATCTATCTATCTATCTATGTCTGTCTGTCTGTCTATCTGTCTGTCTGTCTGTCTGTCTTTATATATCCGTCTCATCGCTGGTTGTTTTCACTGGGAGGCTCAGTCCATGTGATGTGTAACTTCTGCTGCAGTGGATTGTGGGTCAGAACCTCCAAAAAGCTGCTGGTTTCAACACTAAAAAAAAATCACCACCGGATGTAGTAGGACATCTGGGTATTTTTCAGCATGCTGCATCTGACATCATGTATTGGGACAAACTAAATCTGTTTCTACCAGACTAAATAGCAGGGAGGGATGGGGACTGGAACACACACACACACACACACACACACACACACACACACACACACACACACACACACACACACACACACACACACACAGGGAAGGATGGGGACTGGAACACAGGGAGAGTTATTATTTTTAATTTTTTTACTCTTTTTTTGAATAAGTAATATAGAGAATTATATGTTTAGTGAAAGGGCTAAGGAGGACCAAATCAGAACGTGTAGGCATATTCAGAGAAAGACTTTTGAATAAAGAAGGCCTAGGTAACAAAAATATCAAATTAAATGCATAGCCTACATAGAATAACTGAGAATTTTTTTTGTTTTTTTCTCAAAGTAAGTTATTATTATTGTGGCCATTTTGGAAGATGGGCGAATAAAAAATAAATAAAAAGGTGGCCTGATTTCTTAATATTCAAACTTAAACTGCTCTACAGACCCTTACCTTCAATGGAGAAGTGACAATACAAGTTTGGCATTAACTTGAAATGATTAACCCTGCATTTCCGAATCGCGTACTTTCTACAATTTAGTTTGGTAGAAAAAAGATTTAGGATGTCCCGGTTCTTGTGGCCAGATTTAGGATGGTTAGAAGTACCCGGATGTCACATAGATCCGGCCGAGATTTTTAGTGAAACTGCATTGCTATTTGGGCGATTCTGACCCACAATCCAGTGCGCACGTGAAGTGACGTCACATCGACGAAGCCTCCGTATGAAAACAAACGGGGATGAGACGGATGTAGGGACCTACTAAAATACAGTTAAATAAATCCAAGGCGATTTATTTAATATATTACTGCTTCATAACTAAAGTGTTTATTTTATAAGAGGGTAAACGGAATGGAAACTGCATTTTCCATAATCCATTGTTGTTTTGGTAATTCCACAGTGGAGCCACTGCGCTAATATTTCTAAATCATTTAATCTGTTACATACGCCTGTGAATAAAATCGTCTACTGGTGACGGGAGATTCAGCCAATTCACCATTCAACTGCTAAGCACTCAGGATCCTGTTGGTTAGAACATTTATATAGTAACCTTATTTTATCATATTATACTTCCAGTGCCAGGAAGGGGTGACACGGATCTTTCCTGAGATTTCTTAAAAATTTTAATCCCGGTAAAGCGTTTTTTACTGGGAGTTTTTTCTCAGCCGAGCTAAGGGTGTAAGGGCAGAGGGATAGATAGATAGATAGATAGATAGATAGATAGATAGATAGATAGATAGATAGATAGATAGATAGATAGATAGATAGATAGATAGATAAGGGCAGGGTGTCATATTGTATCATACTGTATGAAATGTAAAGACCACTGAGACAAATGTATTTGTGATTTTGGGCTATACAAATAAAACTGATTTGATTTGATTTATATAAAAGCAAGAGGCAAGATCAAGGAGCCATGTTAGGATGAAATAAATAAGTTAAAGTGTGTCCCAATTGAAGCATACTGCATCCTAACTAGATTATTTTTATGGTCAGATGTAGTATGTAAGAGAGGAGAAAGAAAGAGTGTGAGATTCGGAATGCAGGGAGAATCCTATTTGGGAGATTCTGACCCACAATCCAGTGCGCACCTGAAGTGACGTCACATCGACGAAGCCTCGAAAACAAACGGGGATGCGACGGATATAAAATCAAGAGGCAAGATCAAGGCGCAATGTTATGATGAAGTAAATTAGTAAAAGCATGTCTCAAGTGTAGCATACTGCATCCTAACTAGATTATTTTTATGGTCAGATGTAGTATGTGGGAGAGGAGAAAGAAAGAGGATGAGATTTGGAGCACAGGGTAAGATGTTATCAGCTGATATGACCTATAATGACCCCGCGACCTTTGTGTGACCTCAGCTGACCTTTCACACACCTGGCAGGTAGTG
>CM049397.1:36932197-36934697 GCA_026929865.2 Hyperoplus lanceolatus
GCCCATTGTCTCTATCTGCCCTCTTAAGCGCCGCACTTCCACTCTCTTCGGCTATTCCCAACAGTAATCCCATGATTAAGCACTCCCTTCGAATTTGGACCCAATTTAGGAAGAATTTTGGAATGCAGAATTTTTCACTTTTCAGCCCAATTGCAGCTAATCATCTGTTTACTCCCTCGACGGTGGATGGTGCAATTCCCTTATAAACCGCCAGCCAATCATGTCGATTTGTTTCTTTCTGTAAACCCCACATTAAAAGGCTCAATTTCTGTGTTTTTCAACCTTATTTCAAAGTTGCATAGCCCCTCATTAGCAGCTATAAAAACCCTGTGGGAGCAGGACCTAGGTTCTGCCTTCACAGATCACATGTGGGATTCAGTCCTGGATCGAATACACTCTACCTCCATGTGCGCCCGACATGCTCTTGTGCAATTTAAGATAGTACATCGTATCCACATATCTAAAACTAAATTAGCTCGTATGTTCCCCGATGTAGACCCGACCTGTGATAGCTGTAAGAGCGCACCGGCATCACTCTTTCACATGTACTGGTTGTGTCCCACCTTGACTGAGTTCTGGACATCAGTTTTTAAAACAATTTCTGAAGTACTTCAGCATCAAATTGAGCCGAACCCTTTCACTGCAATTTTTGGCATCGCCCCCAATTCAGGCTTGCCTAAAGTGAAGCTAAAGGTACTGGCCTTCACCTCTTTACTTGCTCGTAGGGCTATTTTACTTAAATGGAAAGATCCTGCTCCTCCTTCCCACTCACATTGGATTAGAGACATTATGTCATGTATGAATCTGGAAAAAATTCGTTGCACTACCCAGGGATCTGAGACTAAATTTCATAAAATATGGCGCCCCTTCCTAGATTATTTTAAGAAACCGACCACATTAATTGAAGAGTAGCTACCCCCTCCCCTTTTTTATTTGATTCAATTTTTTTTTTTCTTTCATATTGATTGTTTGTTTTTGTTTCTTGTGGTGTGTGTTTTGTGTTGTTGGGTATGAGGGTGGGATGTGGGTGGGGTGTGTTCGGGAGAAAAAGGGGAAAAAAATGTTGTACTTGATGTGCTACAATTTTGTTGTTATTAACATTTAATAAAAAAACCTTTGAAAGAGACAGAGAGACAGACAGACAGAGTGAGTGAGTGAGTGAGTGAGTGAGTGAGTGAGTGAAAATCTTTTTCTGGCATACTAAATAGTAGGGAAGTATGGGGATTGGAACGCAGGGGTTGCGTTCCGAATCGCATACTTTCTACTATAGTACCGTATTTTCATTTACATCGACGAAGCCTCCATATGAAAACAAACGGGGATGAGACGGATATAAAAGCAAGAGGCAAGATCAAGGCGCAATGTTGTGATGAAATAAGAGAGTAAAGTATGTCCCAATAGTATGCCTACTGCATCCTAACTAGATTATTTTTATCGTCGGATGTAGTATGTAGAATAGAAAAAAGAAAGAGTATGCGATTCGGAACGCAAATTGAAAGTTCTAGTGTTAGATAGATAGATAGATAGATAGACAGACAGACAGACAGACAGACAGACAGACAGACAGACAGACAGACAGACAGACAGACAGACAGACAGACAGACAGACAGACAGACAGACAGAGAGAGAGAGAGAGAGATAGCTAGATAGATAGATAGATAGATAGATAGATAGACAGACAGACAGACAGACAGACAGACAGACAGACAGACAGACAGACAGACAGACAGACAGACAGACAGACAGACAGACAGACAGACAGACAGAGAGATAGATAGATAGATAGATAGATAGATAGATAGATAGATAGATAGATAGATAGATAGACAGACAGACAGACAGACAGACAGAGAGATAGATAGATAGATAGATAGATAGACAGACAGACAGACAGACAGACAGACAGACAGACAGATAGATAGAGACAGACAGACAGACAGACAGACAGACAGACAGACAGACAGACAGACAGACAGACAGACAGACAGACAGACAGATAGATAGATAGATAGATAGATAGATAGATAGATAGATACATAGATAGATAGATACATAGATAGATAGATAGATAGATAGATAGATAGATAGATAGATAGATAGATACATAGATAGATAGATACATAGATAGATAGATAGAGGGTTTAAGTTCTAGTGTTTGTCACCTTGTGTTGTTTTGTGCGTCGATGGATGATGACGTCGCCGCTGAAGTGATTCTGACACGTGTCACACCAACGCTGTGCGACAGGTAACCTAGAGACAGGAGGGAGGGGTCAGAGTGTGTGTGTGTGTGTGTGTGTGTGTGTGTGTGTGTGTGAGTGTGTGTGTACCTGTCACACACACACACACACACACACACACACACACACACACACACACACACAATTAACAACATAAACATTCTAAGAAAAAAAAATTATTAAATAAAACAATAACATTTTTTTTATAAAAATATGTGGATACTTTAACCCATTGATGACGGCTGCTGCGCGATGCCACATT
>CM049397.1:36939697-36944697 GCA_026929865.2 Hyperoplus lanceolatus
GCCAAGATTGTTAGTGTTGAAAACTGCATCCTATTTGGGCGATTCTGACCCAAAATCCAGTGCGCACGTGAAGTGACGTCACATCGACGAAGCCTCCGTATGAAAACAAACGGGGATGCGACGGATATAAAAGCAAGAGGCAAGATCAAGGCGCAATGTTATGATGAAATAAGAGAGTAAAGTATGTCCCGATAGTATGCCTACTGCATCCTAACTAGATTCTTTTTATCGTCGGATGTAGTATGTAGAATAGAAAAAAGAAAGAGGAGGAGATTCGGAACGCAACCGTAAACAGATAGTTTCAACACTTAAAATCTCGGCTGGATCTAGAGGACATCCGTTTTCTACCCTAAATCTGACCACAAGAATCGGGACATAAATAGTAGGTAGGGCCGCTCCGGTGGTGTAGTGGATAGAGCGTGTACCATATCGGCTCGGACCTTCGTTGCAGTGGTCGCGGGTTCGAATCCGACCCGTGGAACTTTACTGCAGGTCATCCCCCCCCCCCCCCCTCTCTCTCTCTCTCTCTCTCTCTGTCTCCCCATTTCAACTCTGTACTGTCTAATAAAGCTTGAAAATGCCAAAAAATTATCTTTAAAAAAAAAAAAAAAAAAAAACGCAGCCATAAACAAATGCGTTCCAATACCACATCCTTCCCTGCTATTCAGTCTGGTAGAAACAGATCAGTAGGTGCTCGGGCTGTAGTCCGCACGAGCTCTTCCTCTCGCCAAAGACGTCACAGAAACGTCCCCGCGAAAGGGACAATGTTGAAAAAATACACGGGGATATAGTGCGACCCAAAGGGTATTATGGTAGACGAGGTACGGTTGAAAATCGGCAAATTTTCCCTTTAACTGTTCTTCCTCCTGACTGAATTTGTAATTGTTTGTATTTTTTTTCCCCTTTTTATTCGTCTCATTTAATTTAGCAATTATTACGATTTATTTATTTATTTATTTATTTATTCGTCTATTAATGTACTGTCTTTTGATGTTTTGTTGTTGTTTTCGTGGGGGGATGGTGGGGGGATGGGGGCTACGAAAAATTTGAAAAATGGTGACCTGTACATTGAACTCTGTTTGTTTGTTTATTCACGCTTGCCACCAAAAAAAAATTGTAAAAAAAAAAAAAAAAAAAAAAAAAAGAGTATGGCCTTCAGTTTACCTGGTGACTGGGAGGCGGCTTCCTCGGTACGTTGGGAACCGCAGCAGGCAACATACTCCTAAAGAACAGAGAGAAGAAGAAATGAATTGATTTATACACCCTGCGCTCCGATCCCCATACTTTCTACTATTTAGTTTGGTGGAAAATAGATTTAGGATGTCCTGATTCTTGTGGCCAGATTTAGGATGGTTAGAAATACCCGGATGTCTACTACAACCGGCCGAGACTTTTAGTGTTAAAATCAGCATTGCTATCTGGGCGATTCTGACCCACAATCCAGTGCGCACCGGAAGTGACGTCACATCGACGAAGCCTCCATATGAAAACAAACGGGGATGAGACGGATATAAAAGCAAGAGGCAAGATTAAGGAGCCATGTTAGGAGGAAATAAATAAGTTAAAGTATGTCCCAATTGTAGCATACTGCATCCTAACTAGATTATTTTTATGGTCAGATGTAGTATGTAGGAGAGGAGAAAGAAAGAGTCGGAGATTTGGAACGCAGGGTAAATTGAGACACTGCAGGTTTTAAAACTAAAACTTTTGTATTACAAATTTTGTCAGAAATGTTTGAATAAATACGCACATTTGGCAAACAATAACAGTTTTAAAAAGTAGTCTAAATACTGTATGCTGTGTGTAGAATAATATATTCTATGATATTATTTGTTATATAATACATTTTTGATCATTACTGTGTCCATCACCTGTCTGCTCTGCGTTGCTGTCTCACCATGGTTACCCTCCAGCACCAACCTGCCCTGATGGAGAATCATTTAAAAGTTTATTTACAATCAATCAATCAATCATACAACTTCATTTATCCCAGAGGGCAATTCAGTTCAGCAGTCCTACACACACTAAGCAACACATAACAGACAATATACAGCCAATAAAAAACAATAAACAGGACTAGGGCTGCAACTAACGATTATTTTGATAATCGATTAATCTGTCGATTATTTTCTCGATTAATCGATTATTAATCGATTAGTGTTTTGGTCCGTAAAATGTCAGAAAATGGTGAAAAATTGTGATAAATTTTCCAAAGCCCATGTTGACGTCCTCAAATGTATTGTTATGTCCAAAACACACAGATATTTCAGTTTACTGTCATAATAGGATTAAAGAAACCAGAAAATATTCACATTTGAGAAGCTGAAATCAGAGAATTTGGAAACGTTTTATTAAAAAATTACTTAAAACGATTAATCGATTATCAAAATAGTTGGCGATTATTTTAGTAATCGATTAATAATCGATTCGTCGATTAATCGTTGCAGCTCTAAACAGGACACAGGATATGTCAGAGAGACACAAAGGCTGGGCATGAGTAGGCCTGCACAGTTAAAAGAATAAAAAACATCAGATCCAAGTGAATAAATAAATAAGTAAGGTACCTAACAACGACACTGATACCCAAGTGGTAGAGCAACAAGAATCATGTCCAGACACTGCTGTCCAGGTTTAACAGCCTGACAGCAGACGGAATAAAAGACTGAGAATGGCGCTTACAGACAATTCAAGTAAAATAAAAACCTCAATTAGTAAAAGGACACAAACATCAAGTCAAGTCAGGTCAAAGTCTTTTAATGTCGGTTCTTAAATACGCAGGACAAACATCAGAATCAAAATGGCGTTTATCTGTGGCCCACAGTCAGTTGGAGATGTAATTATTAATTAACATGTAATTTTTGGGGGATTATTTGTATTCTCCATCTAGCATTATTATTATTATTATTATTATTATTATTATTATTATTATTATTATTATTATTATTATTATTATTATTATTATTATTATTATAACAACAACAACAATAATAATAATAATTATTATTATTATTATTAGTTTGTTTGATTTGTTTCAATGATGCCCACTTTTCTTGCTTTCAGATATTCATGGATTTAAGGTGCAGTCAGTGATTCTGGAGAACGCTTGTTGTCTAAATCACTTGTTGTCTAAATCAGTGAATATCTCCTCATGATCCACTACCTGTCTGTACTGAGTGAATATCTCCTCATGATCCACTACCTGTCTGTACTGAGTGAATATCTCCTCATGATCCACTACCTGTCTGTACTGAGTGAATATCTCCTCATGATCCACTACCTGTCTGTACTGTGTGAATATCTCCTCATGATCCACTACCTGTCTGTACTGTGTGTCTGTCTCCTCATGATCCGCTACCTGTCTGTACTGAGTGAATATCTCCTCATGATCCACTACCTGTCTGTACTGAGTGAATATCTCCTCATGATCCGCTACCTGTCTGTACTGAGTGAATATCTCCTCATGATTCACTACCTGTCTGTACTGAGTGAATATCTCCTCATGATCCACTACCTGTCTGTACTGTGTGAACATCTCCTCATGATCCACTACCTGTCTGTACTGAGTGAACATCTCCTCATGATCCGCTACCTGTCTGTACTGTGTGTGTACTCCAGTGTCAATACAAAGCCTAGGTTCTGTAAACAGGTATTTTGCTAGCTATGGTGGCCCTTTTTTTTACATACTAGTTTACAGAGCCTAGGCTGTGTATCAACCACACTGGATTTATTTTCAGCGCAGAGAAAGTACATTATTAAATACAGAATTAACAAACATTTATTTAACATGTATTAACTGTAAACCTGTTTTTCTTACTACGTTTCATTCATAAAGAACTCCGTTGAAATATTAGGACATTTTAAAAGCCGCGTATCCAGTGAAGTCTTCGCAACTGACATAATTCTGACCGGAACTTAAAACTAAATAAATGGTAAAACACCAATGATTAAGAAGTGTTTGTTGATAAGTGTGTCAGCCGAACTATTAACTAACACGTAAAGATCCCTACTATGTGTTAGTTAATATAATATCAAGTATTTTCCGCAAGTTATGAACATTTGAAAATTAAATTACTAGGTTTTTAAAAGGCAATCTGGCTTCGTTCACATGAAAAGTTGAAAGCGGCTTTTCCGTGCAAAACAGCGTCTTTATTTGGTGTTTAATATCTATAATATGATAGTCAGAGTTATTATCAGACTAAAAACATGTTATACAGTTTGACTAAAGTTTAATTTAGTTCAACTTACCGTTTAGAAGAAGCCAAAAGCTAGAAGCTAACCCTCGCTAAGATGTAAACAAACCAACAGCCTGATCCGGTGTGTGTGTGTGTGACTGTGAGCGCATCTGTCGCCCCCTAGTGGCCGGGAGGTAGAATATCTGTATCTGTCTGTTATTCTATCTATCTATCTATCTATCTATCTATCTATCTATCTATCTATCTTTTTTTTTTTTTTCTCTCTCTCTCTCTCTCTCTCTCTATCTATCTATCTATCTATCTATCTATCTATCTCTCTCTCTCTCTCTCTCTCTCTCTCTCTCTCTCTATCTATCTAGCTATCTATCTATCAAAATGTAATTTGACAAACTTAGTATATAAATACGATCAAATTAAATTAAAGAAAAATTAAATAAAATGTAATAAACCGAAATATAAAAAAATACAAAAATAAACGAAATATATCAATTAGTAATAATCAAAAATAATAAATAAATAATACATTATAATGTAAAATACATTAAAAAAAATATTATAAAATATTAATTGAATAATAAAAATAAAATAACAAACGTTATACTAAATAAATAAAAATACATTAATAGTATTAAACTATTGTATTTTGAAATTTTAGTGACAATTCTCCGGGGAATAATACAGCTGTATAATAGCCATACAGACTCATTACAATAACTTGATGTGTGTGTGTGTGTGTGTGTGTGTGTGTGTGTGTGTGTGTGTGTGTGTGTGTGTGTGTGTGTGTGTGTGTGTGTGAAGTGGATCGTG
>CM049397.1:36962197-37009697 GCA_026929865.2 Hyperoplus lanceolatus
TCTGGAACATTTTGTAGAAATTGACAATGAAGTGACTTTGACTTCACCTCCTTCAAAATATATTAGGCTTTCTTTCTATATATACATATACATACACACACACACACACACACACACACACACACACACACACACACACACACACACACACACACACACACACACACAAAATCAGGCTTTTTCCCAGTACCGCTGTTACAACCGAGATTAAAGGTGCACTCAGTGATTCTGGAGAACGCTTGTTGTCAAAATCAGTGAATATCTCCTCATGATCCGCTATCTACAGTATACTGTGTGTGTGCTGAAAAAGATATCTGGTAGTAATACACAGCCTCTTGGCCTAAATGGTATGTTGCAAACTATGGTGGTTCCCCTTTGTTTACATACCAGACCAGTTTACAGAGCCTAGGCTGAACACTATATATAAAAACGTGCTGTAGAAACATGGCGGACTTAGCGCCCCGCTCCTATGTAGATACAAAAAGGCTCATTCAAAGGAAATTAAAGAAACAACTTTTATTTTCATTTAATTATTAGTATCATACAGTAATTTAAACATACTTATGGACTTGTGGATATTATATCCCATTTTACACCAAGTTTGTTCTCAAAAATGCCAATAAATTCTCCACACTGCACCTTTAATATATGGCTCTTACAGAAGAATCATTTCAATCAATGAACTGATTCATTTGTTGCAGAAACCTGACAGATTTCTGTAACTGTGATCCTGTTCAGACTCTCCCTCCTACAGACGACACAGAGACACTGAGGAATCAAACCCAAACCCAAACCCAGGGTACAGAGGTTCAGTGAATGTGGTGTTGAAGGTGTAGAGGTGGATCAGTGAGTCAGAGGAGACTCTGTAGAAGGACAGAGAGCCAGCAGGACAGTCCACATACACTGCTACTCTGTGAGAGACAGAGGAGGAGGAGATGGATGTTTCTCTGTTATTGTGACTGACAGAGTAACCATGACGATCAGAGCACCTCAGACACCAGGACTGATCATTCCTTCCAAACCAACAGTCATTACTGATTCCTTTCCTGCTGATTCCTCTGTAACTCACTGATATATAAACCCCTCCGCTCCACTCGACCTCCCAGTAACGGCGACCAGTCAGACCATTACTACACAGCAGCTGACGATAGGAGTCAAATCTGTCTGGATGATCAGGATATGGCTGATCCTCTCTCACACATGTCACCTTCCTGTTGTTGTCAGACAGTTTGAGGTTTCTGTTCACTGTGTTTGTGTCCAGTGTGAGTTCACAGGCCCCTGATGGAGAGAACAAGACACAACACAGCAGCAGTTTATCATCAGACTCCTGATGGGTTCATGTGTTGTTTTATTAACACTGTTAATCAAACCTTCAGAATGACTCACTGTTTTGAATCTATAATAATAATAATAATATATATATTTTTAAATAATAATACAAAAGGATAGTATATATTTATTTATTTATATACAGGTGAAACTCGAAAAAATTAGAATATCATGCAAAAGTTCATTTATTTCAGTAATTCAACTTAAAAGGTGAAAATAATATATTATATAGACTTATTACATGCAAAGTGAGATATCTCAAGCCTTTATTTGTTATAATTTTGATTATTATGGTTTACAGCTTATGAAAACCCCAAATAATGTTAATATTACATGAAATCAATAAAGAATGGATTATAAATACAGAAATGTCGGCCCTATATAAAGTATAATCATCCATATGTACTCAGTACTTGGTTTGGGCCCCTTTTGAATGAATTCTTGCCTCAATTCCAATTAATTTTCCATGATATTCTAATAATATGAGTATCACCTGTATATTTAAAGTGTAAATATTGTACATCAAATTGTATTCATAGTTGTATGTGTATATAGATATAGATATATTGATTGTATAAATATATAGATATATGCATTGTAAAAATATATAAATTATAAAATATAAAGGTATATCAAGTTGTATATATGTATGAATTGTAAATATCAAATATAGTATCACAATTGTATAGATAGATTGTATAGAGATTATAAGGAATACAAGAAGCTAATATAATAAACATTATTTTTTGAGCTGTGGAATTAAATAAGTTCATACTCCTTCCTATATTATATCAATATATGTAATTTATTTATTTTTTGTGAAATAATTTAAACATAATTTGTGTTAATTGTATTTTCATTTTCATGCTTTTCATTTTGTTTTGTATTTTTGATATGTCTGAAATAAATTGAATCAATCAAAATCTACTTTCAGCTTTTGATATAGAGGTGGAGTCAGTAACTTCTGGAGAATGCTTGATTTATTTTAATTTTTTTCAAAATCAGTGAATATCTCCTCACGATCTGCTACCTGTCAGTACAATGTGCCTTGAAGTAAATACCTGGTATTAATACACAGCCTAGGCTCTGTAAGCGAGCATGTACACAAAAGGAATGTAAACAAAGGGGCCCACCGTAGCCAGCAACATTTCCGTTTACAGAGCCTAGGCTGTGTATTAAAACTCAGTTTATTTGTCAGTGCACACTCAGTACAGACAGGTAGCGGATTGTGAAGAGATATTTGCTGATCATGAGAAAAAGTGATTTTGACAACAAGCATTCTCCAGAATCACTGACTCCACCTTTAAACAGCTTTAAATGTGCTGCCTTGTTTTCCTGAATCAAAGTGAACACACACTTACACTTCTTCAGACCAGGTTTCAGCCTCTGCTCTCCACCATGTTCCACCCTGGAGGGAGAAACAGAGTCAGAATGAACCTTCAGAAGCTTCCTCAACACTGACATATTATTTTTTGTCTTTGGTTTTTGAAAGAGAGACAGAATGTGTTTAGTCTTAAGGGTAGGTTGGGAAAGATGGTTGTATATTTGTAATTCTATCTCATTTTTACATGGCACAAATAAATAAATAAATGTCTACCCCTTTGAAAATCAATGGAAAAATACAAACAAAAAAAATCATCTGGATAAATTATTAATCGGGTGATTTTTTTCCCATTAATTAATGATTTGGATAAAACTTTTTTTTAATCTTATTCCCAACGCTTTCTTTTAAAACACAGAACATTATTTCAAACTGACAGTGATACAAAGTTCACAAACAACAGGTCCCTGAGCTTTTAAAAGTAATATTAAATTATAAAATAATAATAATAAAAAATTATTAAATGTTTCCTTTTCCTGTCCTTTTTTTATTCATTTCTATATGGCCCATGCTTGCCCTATGTGTTCTTTTTTGTTTTGTTTTTTTCATTCATCCTGAAAAACAAATAAAATAAAGTTTAAAAAAACCGTTGATGTGAAATAGCTTTAAAGCCACTACGAGTAACATGGCACGTTGGCGTCCCCTTTGGACAAAAGCGGTGGTATTTTTACGACGTCCGCTGTCGCAAAGCGTGTGCCAGGCGCGTGAGTGTGAACTGAGAAGGGAGCAATACAGTGCATGTCCGTGTGTTGAAAGTGTGAGGACTCTTTTCGGCTCCGTGAGAGTGGTTTTGACACTGCATCAACTAATGCCAGTCACTGCCAAACACACCTGATTGCAATGAGTTGAGCAGTGTCACCTAACTACTCTCTCTCTCACGGAGCTGAAAGATTACGTGTCCGACCGTGTCCGACTCCTCACAGAAAGCGAATGAACGAGAGACGGCAGTTAGTATGGATCACGATGAGGTAATGTGTTTATGTTGTTGTAAATAATTACTATTTCAGATAATGGTTATCTGATGATGGTGAAGCAAAGCAAACTTTGTGTTAGTACCAACCGCTCATTCATTTAGGAGTAAACACTGCAGTCTAGTTTCGCTCTCGTGAAATTGTATACACGCATTCTCTTTTTTTTTCTTTGATGGTTCAGCCCCGTTATCAGTCATTATGAAGACAAATAACTGTCTCAAACAAGGCTCCCGCTCCCCTTCCCTCACCTGGAGGGATAGGCTTCTCAATTCACGTTGCAGCGCCACACTGAAATCTGCGACCAATACGGATATGTGACCATAGAGCCTGCACGAGCGAACCGAAAATCGGACTGGGTGTGAGACCAGACCAAAAGCAGTAATACAAACTATTTAAAAACGTCTTTCTTTGCACTGATGGTCTCGTTTGCTGTTAAAGGTAATTTATGATTATCAGAGGAAACATGAGGCTGTTTAAAAGATATTTAAATGTTACTCGTAGCCGCTTTAACCCATTGATGACTATGGCACTCTAGGATACATGTCCTTATCTCCTGAGGGTTTTCTGAAAAAATACTACGAATTGTCAACGTCTACCAAAACCTTAATATCTAAACCTGTGTAGCACATAGAAACATGAAATAAAAGACATTTAAAAGGTAGGAGTCACAGGTTTCATTTGGACATGCTCCCTTAGCACTTACAAACCAACACATTATTCTAAAAATCGTCAAAATTAGATGGGGGGGAAAAAATTAATAAATTATATAAAATATAATAATATATGTGCTAAAAAAGGTTATAATCCTGCTTCCTTTAAGCATGGATAGTAGTGACTGAGTGTGCAGTGGAGAGAGAAAGACAGATAGAGGGAGGAAGAGATAGCTTTATATTATAATTTAGTTCAGTTATCACTGGCACCATGAATCCGACTTCCCAGTACAACTGGAACGCAGAATGACTCCCGCTGTCGGGAGCCGATCAGCTGGTCCAAACGGCTGTATACCACGGAGATGAAAACAAAACTGAAACTTAACTATCGCCTGGCTGGGCTGACTTGAGTTGGAGCAGCAAAATATAGCCTGAATCAATAAATATTGTTACTAAATAGAAGTAATGTGTTGTGTGAGTAGACCTAATTTCTGCGCTCTGCACGCCACTAACTGTTTTGTAATACACTATCGC
The DNA here is from genome assembly GCA_026929865.2 of Hyperoplus lanceolatus. Lineage (NCBI taxonomy): Eukaryota > Metazoa > Chordata > Actinopteri > Uranoscopiformes > Ammodytidae > Hyperoplus > Hyperoplus lanceolatus. Next base: position 36,967,063 of record CM049397.1, read on the forward strand.
CGATCAAGTGAACACCAGAGGTGGAAAGAATACAAAAATATTCTACTCAAGTAAAAGTATGATTACTTGGATGAAATTTTACTTAAGTAAAAGTAAAGGTACTGAAAAATCTACTGAAGTAAAAGTGAAAAAGTAGCTGATTTAAAATGTACTTAAAGTACAAGTTACTAGTTACTTTTTAACAGCGGGAGGGGGCGGGGGTCTCTTCTGTGTAGGGCATTCTATATATAGACAAGGGGATATAAATCTTAAACTAGTTTTGTTTAATTAATGCAACACTTTTACAAATTAAAGTGCACAAATTAAACAAATCATGTCACCACACATGTATGGATGTATACTGTGTCATTATACTTTAGATAAGCAAATATGGAGCAAATAGTCTGTTAATGGGGGAATGGGAATGTAACCGGTCTACAGACCTAAACAGACTGCAGCTGCAGTTCTAATAATGTAATTGTGTATAATTGATCTAAACCATGGAAATTGCAAGGTTAGGCTGCTCGATTTTGACAAAAATTATAATCATGATTATTTTGATTGACATTGTGTAATCACAATTATTATAGACAATTATTCATTGATTTAAGAACTGCAACATGCACTTATTTAACATTTGAAACCATGACTTTAAACATAGCCTATACTAATTGAAATGAAAACAAGGAAAATGCAAATAGCCTAAGTAAAACATATTTTTAATAATTAAATAAAATAAGTGTCAAAATCAAAATAAACCGTTGCAAATTTTGTTGATAGGGCACATATTGTGCTAGCAGGAATGTGAGGGCATATTTTATTTATATCTCATGGAGCTGGCAGGATAAGCAAGTTGCATTGTTTTGTAGGCTACAGTGTTCTTAATTGATGACTGTTGTGGTGGCAAGGAGCTTTAAACTTCTTGCCGTCTTCTGGAAGTTTTTCAAAGCTCCCGGCAACACGCACCGTCCTCCATCCTACTCTGCACTGTTAAACTGAAAGCTTATCAGGTGAGGGAGGGGCCGATCGCACGGCTGGATGAAAGGTTTGCTGCATTTAGAAGCCTTCACGTCTTCACGTGCGGTACAATGATAGTTGAACTAGGATTATTTTGTTTTAATGATAGAGGGAAGCAATGTGTTGAATTGTTCTTATCATGTAGTCGCAATGTGTTCTCTCCTCCTGTCGATGATTCACTGTGTTAGTTTCCGGTATTGTGCCGTAAAAATAAAAGCCCCCCGACATATTTATTTTCTCTCCTTTCCCTATCTATTTTTTTACTCAGTAACGCAGGTGATATAAAATGTAGCGAAGTACAATACTTCAAAATAAACATACTCAAAGTAAAAGTAAAAGTATAGGTTTTAAAAATCACTTAAAAAATGTAAAGTACACGAAAAAACTACTCAATTACAGGAACGCGAGTAAATGTAATTCGCTACTTTACACCCCTGGTGAACACACAGCTGGCTTATTATTTTTTTTTTTAATTGACGTGATTTTTGGCAAACCAGACAAGATTTGGGTGGTCACGTGGTTTTAAAAAATCAACAAAACCTCCTCATGTGTATTTGAACCAATGACAGTGCATTCTATGCATGAAAATAAGATAAAACAACAATGCTGCACCACGCAGCAGCCGGCAGGAGATACAATGTTGCTTCGCGCAGCATGGGTCATCAATGGGTTACCTGCAGGCCATGGACTAAGTAAAAAAACACATATGCCATACAACATCTGCTAAATATATAAGCTTTTAAGTAAATACCACCTCTTTTAATAATTGATTTTTATCCATTCCTTGTTGCAGCCCTAGAGCGTAGTGGACGGGCTGAGGTGTTTGGTTGAGTACAAACTATTTTCCTACCAGAGACATGAAATTAAATATAGTGTAGTGACAGAATGTGTTTATTATATTATTTATATTTAGTCAATTCATTGTCTTCATGTTAAAATAATACAAATACAAAGTAAAACGTATCAGCAATAAAAATAAAAAAGCAGGATCCTTCAGCAACAAATAAACAACTCAATAATATGGTTCATGTTCAAAAGGGCCTAGAAGAAGGTAAACACTTATCTTGTCCATACCCGTCTAAAATTGTATTAATGATTAAATTATGAATTAAATTATAGGAAATAAAAGTTGAATTTACAGCCACCAGTGTCCATGAGATTGAATTGCTGTTGTCAGTCAGCTAGACTGATACAGACTGTGAGCCAACAGTCCTCAGCCTGTCAGTGTAACAGAGAAACAGTGTGTGAGCTCTTGGTGTCTCTTCATACCTGAGAGTCTCCAGTCTCAAGAGGGGATCCTCCAGCAGCTTCACCCCTGAGTCTCCTGGATGGTTGTAGCTCAGGTCCAGCTCTCTCAGATGGGAGGGGTTGGAGCTCAGAGGTGAGGCCAGAGAAGCACAGCCTTCCACTGTGATCAGACAACCTGACAGACTACACACACACACACACACACACACACACACACACACACACACACACACACACACACACACACACACACACACACACACACACACACACACACACACACACACACACACACACACACACACACACACACACACACATAAAAACCATAAAGTAAATGTTTTGACTTAAATGCTGCTTCAGTCCAATCGATACATTTCTACTTCCTGGGTGGAGCTAAGTCTGGGGGGCAGTGCAGACAAACACACCACCACACAATCTAGTGGGGCAGAAGGCAGAAGTGATCATGTAGAAGGATTATTTTAGTGTGACTATACTTTGCGTGTTACCTTTGATATTTAGTGGATATTGGATGATATTAATGGGTAAAATATACAGTCAATGGGGATCAAGTGGCTTGTGAGTTTTTATTGGATTTTTAAATGATACAGTTCTGATGGAGCTGAGGATTCATCAAAGTGTAAAAGCCTGCAGTTAGTTTACAAAATTCTTAGTATTGAATAATTATATCATCATAAATCAAAACTAAAGTATTTTGAGGAACATGGAACCAAAACCATGCGTAAGGCTAGAATATATTCGTAAACCAAACTGTGGGCCCTGCACTAACTTTATAAGAAGCTTTCTTACTTCAAACAGTGTTCCATAGATCACATTTTCCTGTGATGAAAGTTTGTTCAGTTGTGAGAATACCATAGAAGATGACCTCAACATCTGAAGATGTTCACTTCTCTGACACACCCAAAGTTATATAATGCACCTTTAAGTGTCAGTAACAATTCATGACTATATTTATCAAGTATATTAGAGGTATATTCATATAATTATATGATCATTAATGTCACAGTATGATCCAAATGTATACTTATCTTTCATATAGACTTGTCACCAAACAAAATAATTAACATAGAAGCTAAATGTTACAGATAAACATCACAGTGAAATCTTACTTAAGAGTCTCCAGTTTACAGTGTGGACTCTGCAGCCCTACAGCTAGCCGCTTCACTCCTGAATCCCCCAGGTTGTTGTTACTCAGGTCCAGCTCTCTCAGACTAGAGGAGGAGCTGAGAACTGAGGCCAAAGCTTCACAGCTTCTCTCTGAGAGGTTACAGCCACTCAGCCTGGAGAGACAACGGTAAGGGGAAAGAGTAATAATTTTTTTTGTTTTTTCAGTTGAAAGATGGTGATCATCTATTCATGAATAGATCCTACGTACAGAGCTTTGTTGGAGACTTTAACCACTGGCATCAGCCTCAGAAGAGCCTTCTCTGAAGCAGAGTATTTCTTCAGGTCAAACACGTTCAGATCTTTTTCTGATGACAGTAAGATGAAGACCAGAGCTGACCACTGAGCAGGAGACAGTTTATCTGTGGAGAGACTTCCTGATCTCAGGGACTGTTGGATCTCCTCCACTAGAGAACTGTCATTCAGTTCATTCAGACAGTGGAACAGATTGATGCTTTTCTCTGCAGAGGGAGTCTCCTCAATCTTCTTCTTGATGAACTGGACTGTTTCCTGATTGGTCCACGAGTCACTTCCTGTCTGTGGCAGCAGACCTCTTAGGAGATTCTGATTGGTCGGTAGTGAAAGACCCAGGAGGAAGCGGAGGAACAAGTCCAGGTGTCCATTTGGACTCTGTAAGGCCTTGTTCACAGCACTCTGGTGGAGATGTGTTAGATTAGCTTTGCCTCTGAAGACTTTAGACCACCAGGATGCTGTTTGTTCTTCTGCCATCAGATTGACTCCAGTGTTGATGAATGTCATATGGACATGAAGAGCAGCCAGAAACTCTTGAACGCTCAGATGGACGAAGCAGAACACCCTGTCCTGGTACAGTTCACTCTCCTCTTTGAAGATCTGTGTGAACACTCCTGAGACCACTGAGGCTGTTCTGATATCGATGCCACACTCTGTCAGGTCTGATTCATAGAAGATCAGGTTTCCTTTCTGCAGCTGCTCGAAAGCCAGTTTTCCCAGAGACTCAATCATCTTCCTGCTCTCTGGACTCCAGTGTGGATCTGTCTCAGCTCCTCCATCATACTTGGTGTTCTTCAGTTTGGCCTGAACCACCAGGAAGTGGATGTACATCGCAGTCAGGGTCTTGGGCAGCTCTCCTCCCTCTCCGGTCTTCAACACTTTCTTCAGAACTGTAGCAGTGATCCAGCAGAAGACTGGGATGTGGCACATGATGTGGAGGCTTCGTGATGTCTTGATGTGGGGGATGATTCTTCTGGCCTGCTCCTCATCTCTGAATCTCTTCCTGAAGTACTCCTCCTTCTGTGGGTCAGTGAACCCTCTGACCTCTGTCACCATGCCAACACAGTCAGGAGGGATCTGATTGGCTGCTGCAGGTCGTGTGGTTATCCAGAGGCGAGCAGAGGGAAGCAGTTTCCCCCTGATGAGGTTTGTCAGCAGCACATCCACTGAGGTGGACTCTGTAACATCAGTCAGGATCTCAGTGTTGTTGAAGTCCAGAGGAAGTCGACACTCATCCAGACCGTCAAAGATGAACACAACCTTTAACCCTTTAAAGCTGCAGATTCCTGCTTCTTTTGTTTCGGTGAATAAGTGATGAACAAGTTCCACCAAGCTGAATTTTTTCTCTTTCAACACATTCAGCTCTCTGAAAGTGAATGGAAATATGAACTGTATGTCCTGGTTGGTTTTGTCTTCAGCCCAGTCCAGAGTGAACTTCTGTGTTAAGACTGTTTTCCCGATGCCAGCCACTCCCTTTGTCATCACTGTTCTGCTTGGTTCACCTCTTCCAGGTGAGGCTTTAAAGATGTCTTCTTGTCTGATGGTTGTTTCTGGTCTGTCTGTTTTCCAGGATGCTGTTTCAATCTGTCTGACCTCATGTTCATCATTGACCTCTCCAGTCCCTCCCTCTGTGATGTAGAGCTCTGTGTAGATCTGATTCAGAAGGGTAGATTTTCCTGCTATAGCGATCCCCTCAAACACACACTGGAACTTCTTTTTCAGGTTGGACTTGAGTTCACTTTGACAGTCTGCAACTCTGGCTCCTGAAAGAACAAATGTGATCAGTAACTGAAAGCTAAAATAAAACTGATTAATCCACATTTAAACTTTATTTTCATCTTCCATTAAATCTCTTCAGAACATCAGTTGTGAACAGTATAAACACAGGACATTCTTTTCCAGCCCACACTATGGAATAGGTGAGCAGATATTCACTGATTTTGACTAAAAGAGTTTTGGATAACAATGACGAGTATTCCTTTAATTAGTTGATGAGTAAAGTCAGGGTGGAATAACCATGACATTAGGCTGAACAGATTAAAAAGAAAATTAAATCAATTTGTCATCAGATTAATTTCAGGATTGTATTAAAAAACATATCTTTTGTGAACACACAAAAAAAGTTTTCTTGTGAAGCGTAATATGTTTGTAATCTCTTTTGTTAAAACTCGATATCTAGAGATACTTGACTTGTGGTCTTGAGCAGTATTTAAATCTCCATGTTAGCAGCAGTTTCAAAGCTTCTTATTCAAAGGAAATACATTTTTACCTTCAATCTGAGAGGAGGACGCTCCGATGTTTGCTGAAGTCTCTTGAACATCGTTGACGTCAACTGACACAATGAGAGAGAAAATGTTTTTAAATTTTTGTGTTTCGTTATACTATTATTATTATTATTCTTTCGGACAATTCCACACAATACACAATTTTCTCTTGCAAATATTCATACATCATACTTTGTGTTGTCCGAAGGGAGACGGAAGAAGCCAAAGGCTTATCAGGTCCCGCACCCATTAAGGTCCCGCCCCCATTCAGATCCCGCCCCCATACATGTATTATAATGATAATAATACCATCCACATTCCTCACAGTCTCTCAAACTAAGAGCAGCAACATCACACCTCTGTTCTCTCAATCAGCAATGACTGATAACCTAAACTTTTTCTCAATATCACAAGATCAGGCCTTTAGTTCTTTGGTGAATGCACTGGGCCTCTGTACTGAGGCCATGTTCCTCCACCAGTATTCTGTTGCCAACTCTTTATGCCTGAAGGTAGTAGTAGTAGTAGATTTTATTTGACATGGACATGACAATGTCATTGTACGAACCAGATGCATTGTTTTCAGTGTATTAGCATAAATGCTAGTTTTCAACACCTGTCCACAGGAGGCTTTTTAAAAACAACAAAAAAACTAAACAAGACAGAAACAAACACAGAAACGTTTGGGGGGAGAGAGATGGGAGAGAGAGAGAGAGATGGGGGGAGAGAGATGGGGGAGAGAGAGAGATGGGGGAGAGAGAGAGAGAGAGAGAGTGTCGGGTCGGGTCTGATCGCAGCCATGGTTGATTAGGGGAATAAATATATGGGGAGGGAGACTAGCTGCGTAGGCGCGTTGAATAATTTTTGACACAAAATGATCAAGCGGCAGATTAGGTGCGTTGGGCGCGGTTTGGTGTGTTCGCACCTTAAAAATACAAATAAAGAGTATGACTAACCTTCTGGTCCTGCGATGGTGTCTGACAGTTTCTTCACCAGATCATTCTGCTTCATCTCCTCTAAAACCTTCTTGGTCACGATCAGAGCTCCAGGAAGTGTGTAGGCGTCCACCATCAGATCGACTATGATGCATGTCGTTTTAGCATCCTCTAGTTTGGACTTTTTGATGGGTTGGAAGCCTTTCATGATGCCAGGCTCCCTCAGATACCATTTGAAGCGATTCAATTCATCGTTTAGTAAATCGTCCAGAATGTCCAAAAGGTCCTTTGATGTCATCGTGGCTTCCTGCTAAAATCAGACAGTATTGTCAACTTGAAGGAAAACTAACACAAATGTATTAAAGCACTAACAGGAGTTATGATGGCAGATACAGGAGCTTTGTTAATTTGATTTGTGTGTTTGCTCCTACTGCTGCTCTGAGAGCTGTACTTAACCCAACTGTAATAAGGTGGCGCACAGCCTCAACTTTTTTCAATTAAAGTGAGGGATCTTTGAGGGGGGCTTTACATGGTAAGGATAACGGCATGGACGCAAAGGTATTTTTATGTTTGGGGCATATCATTAACATGATAACAGCAAACGCAGTCTTGAAAACTTTTGATCAACACTGCGTAGAAAAGGTTCTAAATTCACTCTTACAAATGAAATTTAGGGGGGCGCCCTTAGCTCAGTTGGTAGGGCGTCCCCCCCATGGGCCACGGCCAGCATCGGACCCGGGTTCGATTCCAGCCCGCGGTCGTTCTCTGCATGTCACTCCCCTCTCTGCCCCATTTCAACTCTGTCTCTACACTATCAATAAAGCATAAAAATGCAAAAAAAATATCTAAAAAAAATAAATAAATAAATAACAACATTACATGAGAATCTGACTAAAGTTATTGTTCTTTAACTCTACAGAGTATTTCAAAAAGATATTCACAAACATCCAATCAGCATCCAGAAACATTTCCACTGTCCAGTTAAACAGTGACACAGCACAATGTGATCAAAGTGATCAAGGTTTCTCTGGGAGGATTCTCACCTGCTGAACTGACTTCAGGTCGACTTACACTTTCCTCCTTCATGTGGAGGAAACACTGGGAGAGAAGACGCTGCTCATTCCATCCTGCTCAGTCCTGGTGTGTGTGTGATCTGAGGACGCCGTCACACCCTAATAACTTCACAGTCAAAGTCTAAAAACAAACGTCAGAGTTACTTGAGTTAGTTCAACAGGTGCCAAGTGTTTCCAGTCTGTCCCTGACTCCTCTGCTTTACCTGTCTGAGGCTAATGTGGATCTCTGCACCTTTTTTGTCTGCTGTACTGTATTTATCTAGAGATGGGAACAAAAAATTAAGAATTGTCAAGGAAAATATAACGATTACAAATGCGAAAAACAGTTTCCACACCTGAACCAAGAGGGGTTTGTAAAATACCATATAGAAAAAGTTATTTTGGGCAGTCAGCCTTTTCCTATCGAGCAGCACATACTTGGAATACCATACCCACAGAACTAAGGAACATTACATCACTCAAATCCTTCTCAAAATCTATAAAAAACTGGTTACTAACAAATCAAATATGCGTCCATAATCATCTGGGATAGTGTGTTTGTCTTTGTGTTTACTAGTTGTTTTTGTGTCTGAGTTTGTGCTCCTTGTCTGTATACCCTTGTTTGTGCTTATGTGTTTTTGTCTGCATTCATGCCACTTGTATGCTCCTTGTCTGTGCTTTTTGTCTTTCTTTAAATGCTTATGTGTTTTAATCGTGCTATATGTTCATGCACTTTTATCTGTTTCTGTATGCTTCATGTTTTTCACACATCACCAACCTGTTATGTGCTGGAGAAATGATTGTGTCGTTTTGCCTGTCTGTGCTTGTGTCATTTTGTTTTTGTGCTTATGTGTTGTATTTTTATTTTTTTTAAATGTTCCTTTTTTTTCTTTCTACCTGCCAGGGACTACAGGTGAACATTAGCATTAGCCTGCATGGCTAAATCTGGCACATTTACATGTTGAACTTTGGTGCTCATGTTTATTAATGTGCGCTGTCCCTTCTAAATAAAGAAATCTAGAAGAAAAAAAAAAAAAAATACAATATTCAAAACACTTTTAAATGAATGCAACTCAACAATGCAAAAAAGTTTGCAATACAATAACAACAGAAAAGTATTTTAACCAATAAAAACCATAACAAATATCAAGATTAAAAAAACTAAAATCATGAACTAAACTAATTTCAACTTTTTAATTTAGTAGTTCTCCTGTCTGTCCACTAGATGGTGCTAACTAACAGCTAATGATATAAAGCTCAGATCAGCTCTGACAGATGTGTGGCAGCAGCAGAGTGGATCCCATTGGTTCACTACTATATTAACCACATGTTGCTTTAAAGGCCTTTCACTGTGTTCCTCAGTCCTGGTTCCTAACAAAGGGGAACCAGAACCTCAGGCTGCCACAGAGGCTGTCTGCTTTCAAAGCTCTTCTTCAAACACACTCAACACTTCATCCTCCATCTTTTTTTTAGATCACTGTTAGTGGAGCCACAGCTGTGTGTAAACACCCACATTTTTACAGTGTGCACACACACTAGAACGGTAGCTGATAATGAGCAGAAATGAGCACATTTTGACAAAAAGTGTTCTGGATTACAATCGCTGAGTATGCCTTTAACAGTTCAACAATAACAGCAGCTCAGCCAAGTTGATCCAAGCTGTGGAACCAGTTCATACACGCCCTGCATGATTCACTGATGCCGTGAGCTCAGAATACAATCAAACTGCTGCTGATTCTACTGAACAAACTAACAACATTACATGAGAATCTGACTAAAGTCATTGTTCTTTAACTCTACAGAGTATTTCAAAAAGATATTCACAAACATCCAATCAGCATCCACACACATTTCTACTGTCCAGTTAACCCTTTAGGCGCCAAAGTCGCAAAATTGACGCTGTACTGAATCAAACAGCTGTTTTCTCTAAATAGAGTGTTATATTTTGTTCAAACACCCCTCCACTAGTTGGCAGACATCCCATACCTATACCTTAGCTCAGAAAAAAGTCATGCTTCAATGCAAAATATTCGAGGAAAACCGGAAATCCCATCCCATCCCAAAAAATAAAAAAATATAAATCCCATCCAAATTTTACTTTTTTTGTCATATCCTCCTAGCGATTTTTTTCTGGTGTTATTGAAAACTTTGGTGGTGTTTAGAGACTCACGTATCACTCTGCAGTTACTGTGCTCAATGAGCAGCGGGTGCTGCCGCGAGCCCCTCCCCGACCAAAAGCACTGACAGGCAGTCAGTCTCAGAGCAGCCCCTCGGAGGGAGTCCCAGCCTGCTGTCAGAGCAGAGAGGTGACACACCTCCGCGCCCAGGCTGCAAATGAATCGCGCAGTTGTTGTGTGCGAAATCGGAGATAGTGTGCCACTAAGCTATTTATGCTGAAGCTGGATTTAGGAGTTATTGAGAGAATATGGCAAGCAAAAAGTTGACGAGTAGGGAGTTAGTGTTCACTCTTTCTACGGCCCTGGTCACGGTGCGTCCATGCACAGCAGTGGTGCAGCCATGCGACGCAGCATTATATATATATATATATATATATATATATATATATATATATATATATGCGACGCAGCATTATATACAGGTCCTTCTCATATAATTAGCATATTGTGATAAAGTTCAATACTTTCTGTAATGTACTGATAAACATTAGACTTTCATATATTTTAGATTCATTACACACAACTGAAATAGTTCAAGCCTTTTATTGTTTTAATATTGATGATTTTGGCAAAAAAGTAAAGAAAAACCAAAAATCCCTATCTCCAAAAATTTGCATATTTCATCCGACCAATAAAAGAAAAGTGTTTTTAATACAAACAAGTCAACCTTCAAATAATTATGTTCAGTTATGCACTCAATACTTGGTCGGGAATCCTTTCACAGAAATGACTGCTTCAATGCGGCGTGGCATGGAGGCAATCAGCCTGTGGCACTGCTGAGGTGTTATGGAGGCCCAGGATGCTTCGATTGCGGCCTTCAGCTCATCCACAGTTTGGGTCTGGTGTCTCTCAACTTCCTCTTCACAATATCCCACAGATTCTCTAAGGGGTTCAGGTCAGGAGAGTTGGCAGGCCAATTGAGCACAGTAATACCATGGTCAGTAAACCATTTACCAGTGGTTTTGGCACTGTGAGCAGGTGCCAGGTCTTGTTGAAAAATGAAATCTTCATCTCCATAAAGCTTTTCAGCAGATGGAAGCATGAAGTGCTCCAAAATCTCCTGATAGCTAGCTGCATTGACCCTGCCTTTGATAAAACACAGTGGACCAACACCAGCAGCTGACATGGCACCCCAGACCATCACTGACTGTGGGTACTTGACACTGGACTTCAGGCATTTTGGCATTTCCTTCTCCCCAGTCTTCCTCCAGACTCTGGCACCTTGATTTCCGAATGACATGCAAAATTTGCTTTCATCCGAAAAAAGTACTTTGGACCACTGAGCAACAGTCCAGTGCTGCTTCTCTGTAGCCCAGGTCAGGCGCTTCTGCCGCTGTTTCTGGTTCAAAAGTGGCTTGACCTGGGGAATGCTGCACCTGTAGCCCATTTCCTGCACACGCCTGTGCACGGTGGCTCTGGATGTTTCTACTCCAGACTCAGTCCACTGCTTCCGCAGGTCCCCCAAGGTCTGGAATCGGCCCTTCTCCACAATCCTCCTCAGGGTCCGGTCACCTCTTCTGGTTGTGCAGCGTTTTCTGCCACACTTTTTCCTTCCCACAGACTTCCCACTGAGGTGCCTTGATACAGCACTCTGGGAGCAGCCTATTCGCTCAGAAATTCATTTCTGTCTTACCCTCTTGCTTGAGGGTGTCAATGATGGCCTTCTGGACAGCAGTCAGGTCGGCAGTCTTACCCATGATTGCGGTTTTGAGTAATGAACCAGGCTGGGAGTTTTTAAATGCCTCAGGAATCTTTTGCAGGTGTTTAGAGTTAAATAGTTGATTCAGATGATTAGGTTAAGAGCCATCATGTGTGTGTGATCTGAGGACACCGTCACACCCTCATAACTTCACAGTAAAAGTCTAAAAACAAACAGCAGAGTGGCATGAAAACTCAGTTTTCAACAAGTCAATCATACTCAAGAGTAGCTCAAAGTGCCTTACAACAAATAAAAACAACAGAAAAATACAAAAAAACAGCTAATAAAATCAAGAGAAGAAAATTAAAAGAACCCAACCCTCCCACCCGCATAGACATGCACAGAGACATGCACAGATACATACACACTCATAAACACACTCACACATACACGCGCAGACACACAAACTCACACACTAGCTGTCACTAAAGAGACATGGCTGAGCACTGAGACCTGCGGCGTGGAGGAAGCTACCTTTTTGGGGGGGGGGGGCAGGACAGCACCCCCAACGGCCAGACCAGAGACAACTCCCAGTCTGGCAGGGCCCCATGAGGAAACACTGGAGATTAAAAAGTGCCAAGTGTTTCCAGTCTGTCCCCGCCTCCTCTGCTTTACCTGCCTGAGGCTAAGGTGGATCTCTGCAGTAGTGTTTTTACCACGCCAGCTGTTGCTCCTGGGTGAGCGTACCCGTATAAATGCATTAAGAAAAACTATATAAAAATAGCATTTTCTGCACTAATGGTCTTGTTTGCTGTTACATGTAAATTATGATCATCAGAGGAAAAATTAGACTTTCAGAAATATTCAAACTTTCCTTGTAGCTGATTTAATAATGATGATAAAAGATTATGATAAAATCCCACGTTGGGCATTAATGGCTTTTCTTATTTTAGAGGAAAAACTGCAAACAGGCAGAAAAGATGAAGATCATTATAAAGTTTAGCTGTTCCATTAAACACGTGCGGAGATTTCCATATCATGAAAGAAGACATAAGAATCCGAAAACCATTAAAGAGTTAAATACGGAATCAGTTTTCTGAGCTGATTTTAAATTAAAAGAGAGAGAGATTTGAGCTCACCTGTTCTGCTGGGTTGTGACAGTCCGTCCTCTCAGGTGAGTCCACCGCGCTGTGAGGCTCTGATCAGATCATACAACGATTTATACCCTGAACATTATCACCGCCCACTCATGTGTGTGTGAGTGTGTGTGAGAGAGAGTGTCTGTGTGTGTGTGTGTGTGTGTGTGAGATAGAGAGTCTGTGTGTGTGTGTGTGCTTGTGTGTGTGTGTGAGAGAGGGTGTCTATGTATGTGTGTGTGTGTGTGTGTGTGTTCGTGTGTGTGTGGGCGCAGACAGACACACCTTAGCTGCGTTTAAGCGGACTTGGCTTGGCTCACCTGCTAGACACAAGTTAGAACATGTGTGTGTGTGTGTGTGTGTGTGTGTGTGTGTGTGTGTGTGTGTGTGTGTGTGTGTGTGTGTGTGTGTGCAGCTAGGCCTATTGGAAAAAGTCTGTTTCACAATGTCTAACTCAGTATGAATAGATGAGTTTGTGGTTTGTGCTTCTTGGCACTTAAAGCTGCAGTTGATAGTTTCAGCCGTTGGGAGCCGTTGGGATCCCAACGGCTGTTTTCGCAACGCTCTACCTGCTGCAGCTCCTCCCTCCGAACGACAGCTAAGCGCGTTCATGTTGCACCCAACGCACCTAGTGTCTACCCCCCATCCCCGATATATTTATTCCCCTAATCAACCTTGGCCGACCCGACACAACAGCGATCATGTCCGCACAAAAACAACAACAATACGGCCAACAATTGTGCCAAAAGACAAATTAACAGCAACTGAACGGAACAAATAGCCTTAAAACAGCATTGCAGATTCACACAAACAGCAAGGGAGCACCATACCAAACACATTTATAGCCCCATTGTGTGCACAGCAGTACAAAATAAAGGCAAGTAGTCTACATTACCCTACCTGGCTGTGACGGGACCGTGGCTGGCGTAGATAAACACCGGTGCTTCGTTGTACTTTTCGTGAAAGTTCCCCGGACTTAGCAGTTAGTTTCGGTTCATTATATGGAGGTGGTGGCTGCACACAACCGGGTGAGTTAACTAATGCTATCCGACCGGTGCTAACTTGGTTTATCAGCTAAAGCACAGCCAAAGGAAGCCCATTCTCCTGGCTCACTTTCCACACGTCTCTAACCCCGAGCGGCTTCATACAGCAACAGCCGCCCGACTACATTTCCTCCTCGGTGTTTCTCAGTCTCTGTGTACACACTGTCCTCCCACCGTGTTAGTTGTTGGTATCCAGGGAATGGTCAATTGAGGGTTCGTTGCATAGATAGTATAGTATAGATAGTTCGTTGGTGAAGACATTGCTATTCGCTGTCTGCCGTAGTAGGGCCAAACAGTAGTTTCAGACTGCTAGGGTCGTGAACGCTCACGCAACTGACGCATCAACGTCGTTGCCAAGTGAACGGACAGTCCCACAGCCAATAAGAACGGAGTATCTGAGCCTCGCTCTGATTGGTCAAAATTAACATGAGCGGTGGCAATTTTGGGGGGCAGCACACAGAGGTAGGGGGGAGCAAAGTGATGAAAATATATTTTCAGACCACTTCACCTACATATAGCTGAATGGCTATTATGACAGTTTTGCAAAATATTACAGTGAAAAAACTCTCAACTGCCGCTTTAACAGACGGCATTGATTGATTCTTTGGAAGTTTGAATTTGTGCCAGTGAGTGTCATGTCATCAGATTCTACAGAAAGATAACAAAGAAGCACACTCAGGAATGAAGAAGACACATTCTGCAGCTGTGTGTGTGTGTGTGTGTGTGTGTGTGTGTGTGTGTGTGTGTGTGTGTGTGTGTGTGTGTGTGTGTGTGGGTGTGTGTGTGTGTACGTTACCTGTCCGTCCAGGTGATGGAACACCTGAGCTGTGTCACGTGGACTCGACTCACATGACTTGATTTGATTCTTTGTTCATCATTTCCTTCACAGGAAAGAGAAAAAAGAAAAAGAAAATTGCAGAATTACAAACCTATAAATAAAAAATAAAAACATTAAACTATTGTTGTTTTGATATGGTTAAAATATGTAGGCCTATGTCAATGCCACGTTTTGTGGCTTGTAGCCTACGATGTGAAACATCATTTTCACTGTATTTTTGCTGCTGGACAAGCAGCTTGCGAGGAGAATAGGCTCAAGCTGATTTATCTGTGTGTCAGTTTGGCGCAACTGACACAGGGATAGTCTTAACGGTCCAACCCATTAACATGGGAAGCAAAATGAAAACACACACTTCATGCAAAGCGCAGCGTGAACCTGTCGGCACTGTGTGGGAGACCCTCCTACTATTGCTAGCTAACACATTGATAAAGTTGGAAATCCCCCCCCCCCCCTATAACGGCTAATGACACAACGCATTAATACAGTTGGAGGGAAAGGACTCACTCACTACAGACACTTTACTAAACTACACTCACTCAGTTATATAAGGTTGACAACAACTGTATAAAAGCTTTTTATTTTTGTGCTCGAACATTCCAAAAAAGTCAAAACAGTCGCTACAGACACAACACTACAGTGTCTGTAAAATGTCTGCAGAGGTAGAGGCAGCTAGTGACATAAACTAAACTGAGTTATCTTGTTAAAAGTAGTTAGCTGATAGCTAGCCTAGCTGACAGCTAACTAAACCTAGTTATCTTAGTAAGAGTAGTTAACTAACAGCTAACTAAAGCAGGAGATCTTTCTATGTAATTGTATCTCACACGTTTTGACATGATGTGTTGACATACAGCTATTTATAATCAGCTATTTGTGTCTGTTGCTACAAAACAGTCAAGATCACTGAAAATATGCTGCTAACAGGATGCTGAGATATAAATATTATACATTTATCTATAATCTAATTTATCTGAAAAACAGACCTACAGCAGTTTGTATGTTGTAACATTTTCAGTTGTAAAACATACAACGTCGTAGCTTATATGAAGAAACAGAATAGTGGTAGTGAAAAACACATCATGTAATTATACTTACATTGTGGAGCGTCTGTGTTCATCTCATTGTCTGAGAAGTGTCCGTCATTCGTTCCTCAATCAACTTTTTCACCGTTTTGAGTTTCACCATCTACTGTATCTACAGGTGAAACTCGAAAAATTAGAATATCGTGCAAAAGTTCATTTATTTCAGTAATTCAACTTAAAAGGTGAAACTAATATATAATATAGACTCATTACATGCAAAGTGAGATATTTCAAGCCTGTATTTGTTAGAATTTTGATTATTATGGCTTACAGCTTATGAAAACCCCAAAATCTAAATCTCCGAAAATTTAAATATTACATAAATCAATAAAAAAAGGGATTTTAAATACAGAAATGTCGGCCCTTTATTAAGTATAATCATGCTTATGTACTCAGTACTTGGTTTGGGCCTCTTTTGCATGAATTCTTGCCTCAATTCCAATTCATTTTCCAGGATATTCTAATTAGGCCTATATGAGTTTCACCTGTATTACTTTATGTAGAAGTACTAGATCTGAGGCACGATTCTCAATATTTGAATTAGATTTGTTACATAGATTTGTAAGCCAGTAGATGTAGCTAACAGGTAGCCAGTGGCGTCGCTAGGCTGTTTTATTCGGGGCTAAAGCCCCGGATCTAATTTGATTAGCCCCGAATCTAATTTTTGAAAAAAAATAATTAAAAAAAAATTCGAATTTCCGATGGTCCTTGAACGCCCCTCATTTACCAGAACAGACTAGAGCAACAAGTGCGTCATTACACTTCAGCAGCCAGCCAGTCTCTCAGTGTTTACAACAGGTGAGTAGTAGTGAGCACTTTACTATATGTCAGTAATTTAAATGTCTGTAAACGTTTTGAAAACCTTACTTATGGTAAATGTACTTGTACTTTGTCTGCGGCTAGAATGCTCTAGCTAGCTAACGTTAGTGATTGTATTAGTGTGATGGTACCGTCAACGGCCTGGGCTAAGCCCCAGATCTCTCCAAAACCTAGGAACGTCCCTGCAGGTAGCTAAGCCTAGTTATCATCATAAGAGTAGTTAGCTGACAATATAAATGTAAAAAGTGAAGATTATGTTGCTAAAAAAGGCCCCCGTCACCTCAGTCGTGTAGAGATGGTTCGCAGCTTCTGACAATGAGGAAAACCACTGACAGCTGTAAAGTCTGTGTGAAGGCTAAAGCAGCTAAAGGAACGACTAACCTGAATGTATCAGAGCTGTGTGTTGCACTGATAGCTGCTGCACGAGACAACCATAACGTTAGCGCTAACACTAAAACTACAAAGCAGGTCACATTTCACACAGTCACCCATATCACAATACAGAGGCATTGAGGGACTTTTAAATATGTTTTCCAAAAAGTTGTCAGCTAATTTTTATTTATTAATTCATTATAAGTGAATTCATCTTGTTTAATAAAGAGGAAACTTATTTATAAAAGGTTAAACATGCTACACATTAATATTAACACTAATGTGCACAACGTCACAGCAACGCTGCATGTTTCCAGCATGTTGCCCAAAATCAAAATAAAAAAATGAATAAATCAAGCACTGAAAAAAAGCTCTCTCTCTCTCTCCCTCCCTTTCCCTCTCTCTCTTTCTCTCGCTCCCTCCCTGGCTCTCTCTCCCTCCCTCCCTCTCTCTTTCTCTCTCCCTTCCCCTCTGCTATAACTACATCATTAACACTCTTATTTTTACATAAATTAAAGAAAACACATGCTTTATATGACACCACACGTGGATAGACACGCCAGTAAATATATTAGCCCATTAGCCACGTATCGGCAGACAACACAGGTCTGTTACTATAAATAGCATTAGCCGTATCGGCAGGTAACACCTGTTACTATAAATAGCCACATCCAACTCCGTGAAACTCACCGAAACAATGCAGGAAGCGGTTATCCTCCGGTACACAGGTTGTCTTCCTCTCTTCAGATAATACGTCAAAGGCATTTTACACTTTAATTTCACTCACGTTTGTAGTTTAACTTGTTTTATAAATCAATTGTCTCTCTTTGTGAATTAATTTCATCTCATGCCGTGTCGAACTTTCCTCTCTCATGGAGGCGGGACTTAACTTTACCATCCAATGAGGAGTCTGCATTCCTCATGATAATCAATCAAACGACTCAATGCTAGACCAACATTGATTGACAAGCTATTTTAGCGAATAGGAATGCAGGAAATAAAATAAATAATAAAATAATCATATAGGCTAATAATGATGTATTATAATGATCTTATCATGAACGCGGCTATGGGCATTTCTTTCTTTCTTTCTTTCTTTCTTTCTTTCTTTCTTTCTTTCTTCATTCATTAATTTATTCATTTATTTATGTTAACCCATTTTTGTCACTGGGTTACACTTACAACAAAACAAACAAACAAACAAACAAACAAACAAAGAACTAAGGTGCGGGGTAGTGGTTAGGCATCTTCCTATAAAGGTCTATGACAGGGCAGAACACTGAGTTACACTTCATAGTCCAAAGTTAGTTTACTAACGCAAATAAACAATTAAAGACAAATAAATAAATGAAGCAATACAATTATGCAACAAGGTCTGAACTTGATAGTATGTATTTTAGTTGTGTCCATGTATCACAGGTTTGAGCCCATCTTGTCTCCCTGTGTGCTGTCTGTCTGTCTGTCTGTCTGTCTGCTGTCTGTCTGTCTGTCTGCTGTCTGTCAGTCTATCTGTCTGTCTGTCTCTCTGTCTGTCTGCAGTGCTGTGTGGTTGAGTCTCATTTCATTGTTGATGCAGCAGCACCACCTTCTGTCCAAACCAACAAACTACAAGCTGAAGTCAGAGCTGCTGAGAGAAGGAAGAGGAGGACGCTCACACTCAACATGCTTTAGTTTAAAGATGGAGTCAGTGATTCTGGAGAACGCTTGTTGTCTTAATCACTTTTTATCTAAATCAGTGAATATCTCCTAAATCAGTGAATATCTCCTCATGATCCACTACCTGTCTGTACTGTGTGTGGGCAGTGTGAATACACAGCATAGGCTCTGTAAACGGGCATGTTGCTAGCTACAGTGGGACCTTTTTGTTTTAAGAAACCCTTTGTTTACATACCAGTTTACAGAGCCTAGGCGCTGTATTGTCACCAGTTATTTTTAGTGCACACACGGTACTTAACGTCAGGAGATATTCACTGAACATGTTCATAAAAAAAATCCCCAAAACATGTCAAACATAATGTAAAATAGATCCTTGAATTACTATTGTTTAAAATCTTGCTTGTTTGCTTTTCCACTAGAATGTCTGAGAAGTGAATGTTTAATAATGTATGACGTTAAAATTGCAAATATAACACATGGCTTAAGATAAATGCCAAAATAAATTATGGAAATCGGGTCAAATATCATGGAAAAGTAATAGTAAAATGTAGTGGTAAAGATGTGTGAGAATCATGAATATAAGTGTGTTCACGTGTGGCTGCCTGTGTATGCGTTGGTGAATACAGTTGAACTCAGATGTTTATGATGGAATTATGGGACAGTTATTTTGTGTGTGTAGCAACATGTCTGCTCCACTTTTCTCTTCACTGTGTGTGTGAACGAGCTGTCAGGTGAACCTCGTGTTTCACCTTTGAACATTTATTACAGACTCCACACAACACAAACATGCTCTTACCTCTAACCACAGCGCACGTCAGGACAAGCACTGAGGGACAAATCCACTAAAGCATTTGTTGTCAGACTTTTTACATCGTGCACTTTACAGAATGTATTTATTGAATATATTACTTATTTCATCTTATCTTGTTTTATTATTTTGTTCTTATTGCACCGTGGGTCTGAGAGAAAGAACATTTTGATTCCTCTGTCTGGAACATTTTGTATAAATTGACAATGAAGTGACTTTGACTTGACCTCCTTCAAAATGTATGAGGCTTTCTCCCAGTACCACTGTTATGACCGACATTAAAGGTGGAGTCAGTGATTCTGGAGAACACTTGTTGTCAAAATCACTTTTTGTCAAAATCAGTGAATATCTCCTCACGATCCACTACCTGTCTGTACTTTTTTTTTTTTTTTTTAACCTTAATTTCTACAGGTAAATCCCATTGAGACCGAAGACTCTTTTACAAGGGAGACCTGTTTTCCTTTCCCATGTTACCATTCACACACACATTCATACACCGATAGCAGCAGGCTAACTATCGACATTCACACAAGGCAAGGTAGGTTAAGTGTCTTGCCCAAGGACACAACAACTATGACACAGGTGGCAGGGCGGGGATCAAACCTCCAACTCTTTGATCATCAGCCGACCCGCTCTACCAACTGAGCCACAGTCGCCCCTGTGCACTGTGTGCGCTGAAAAAGATATCTGGTGGTAATACACAGCCTCTTGGCCTAAATGGTATGTTGCAAACTATGGTGGTTCCCCCTTGTTTACATACCAGACCAGTTTACAGAGCCTAGGCTGAACACTATATATAAAAACGTGCTGTAGAAACATGGCGGACTCAGCGCCCCGCTCCTATGTAGATACAAAAAGGCTCATTCAAAGGAAATTAAAGAAACAACTTTTATTTTCATTTAATTATTAGTATCATACAGTCATTAAAACATACTTATGGACTTGTGGATATTATATCCCATTTTACACCAAGTTTGTTCTGGAAAAATGCCAATACATTCTACACACTGCACCTTTAATATATGGCTCTTACAGAAGAATCATTTCAATCGAATTAAAAGATTTATTTGTTGCAAAAACCTGAAAGATTTCTGTAACTGTGATCCTGTTCAGACTCTCCCTCCTACAGACGACACAGAGACACTGAGGAACCAGGTGACCAGGACCCAAACCTAAACCCAGCATACAGAGGTTCAGTGAATGTGGTGTTGAAGGTGTGGAGGTGGATCAGTGAGTCAGAGGAGACTCTGTAGAAGGACAGAGAGCCAGCAGGACAGTCTACATACACTGCTACTCTGTGAGAGACAGAGGAGGAGGGGATGGATGTTCTTATGTTATTGTGACGGACAGAGTAACCATGACGATCAGAGCAGCTCAGACTCCAGGACTGATCATTCCTTCCAAACCAACAGTCTGCACTGCGTCCTTTCCTCCTGATTCCTCTGTAACTCACTGATATACGAACCCCTCCGCTCCACTCGACCTCCCAGTAACGGCGACCAGTCAGACCTTTACTACACAGCAGCTGAGGACAGGAGTCAAATCTCTCTGGATGATCAGGATATGGCTGCTTCTCCACACGTGTCACCTTCCTGTTGTTGTCAGACAGTTTGAGTTGTCTGTTTACTGTGTTTGTGTCCAGTGTGAGTTCACAGGCCCCTGATGGAGAGAACGAGACACAACACAGCAGCAGTTTATCATCAGACACCTGATGGGTTCATGTGTTGTTTTATTAACAGACTGTTAATCAGATCAAACCTTCAGAATGACTCACTGTTTTGAATCTATAATAATAATAATATATATATTTTTAAATAATAATACAAAAGGATAGTATATGTTTATGTATGTATATACGGGTGAAACTCGAGAAATAAAGATCAGCGACAAGCTGAACAGGAGCCCGACGCCAGAGGCGGAGGGGCTCTTGTTCAGCTTGAAGGTCTTTATTTCCCAGTGAGTGACCCTCCGTCGCCTCTACATTATCCCCGCTTATTACATGGCTACAAACTAAATTAATCAATCAATGTGAGGCAAAATATTGATTAAAGCAAGGTTTATTCAAATAAATAAATAAAAACAGTCCGCTGTGGTCGGAACTCCCAGAACGTCCTTCCTAGCAACGGTAACTAGGCTATTTGTTGTAGTGTATGTTGAATTGCACGTTTCCGTTGACGGTGAAGTTGGAAAGAGAGAAAGGGACGTCATGCGGGACATTACATGTCTCGTCTCTGGTTTCCTCCTGCTGTGGCGCTGCAGCGGGCACATCTGTGAACACATTGTTTACTGTTAGGCTACAACTTGTAAAGCAATAACGATATGAGACTACTATCTGTTTAAAGAGAGCGGCTAACCTGATCTGTTGTCGTTTCCCGATATGATATTCGTTTGTGTCTCTGCTTTTCTGTTGACTCTGTCTCTGCTGTTCTGTTGACTGTGCCTCCCTCAGCCAAGTCTCCAATGTGCCGTCCTCTCCGAAAATATTGAAATTTAGTTTTGGAAACAATTCCATTTTAAATAAAGTGAATAGCCTATTTCCAAAACGTCAACGGAGGTTGAGAGAGGTTGTGAAGACGCCGGTCAGAACGTCACTATAGCTACAATATTTCCTATTCATAGCAACGGTCACCCTTGACAGCGGTCTTCTAGCTGGAAATAACAGACCTGTAGAATGCTGTGATTTACATAGGATTCTCAAAGTGCTATGTAATAAATTTATTTATTTATATACAGGTGAAACTCGAAAAATTAGAATATCGTGCAAAAGTTCATTTATTTCAGTAATTCAACTTAAAAGGTGAAAATAATATATTATATAGACTTATTACATGCAAAGTGAGATATCTCAAGCCTTTATTTGTTATAATTTTGATTATTATGGTTTACAGCTTATGAAAACCCCAAATAATGTTAATATTACATGAAATTAATAAAGAATGGATTATAAATACAGAAATGTCGGCCCTATATAAAGTATAATCATCCATATGTACTCAGTACTTGGTTTGGGCCCCTTTTGAATGAATTCTTGCCTCAATTCCAATTCATTTTCCATGATATTCTAATAATACGAGTATCACCTGTATATTTAAAGTGTAAATATTGTCCATCAAATTGTATTCATAGTTGTATGTGTATATAGATATAGATATATTGATTGTAAAAATATATACATTATAAAAAATCATAGTATATCAAGTTGTATATTTGTATGAATTGTAAATATCAAATATAGTATCGCCAATCGTATAGATAGATTGTATAGAGATTATAAGGAATACAAGAAGCTAATATAATGAATATTATTTTTTGAGCTGTGGAATTAAATAAGTTCATACTCCTTCCTATATTATATCAATATATGTAATTTATTTCTTTTTTCTTTTTTAAAAATAATTTAAACATAATTTGTGTTAATTGTATTTTCATGCTTTTCATTTTGTTTTGTATTTTTGATATGTCTGAAATAAAATTAATCAAAATCTACTTCCTTTTAATTTAAAGGTGGAGTCAGTAACTTCTGGAGAATGCTTGATTTCATTTTTTTTCCAAAATCAGTGAATATGTCATCACGATCTGCTACCTGTCAGTACAATGTGCCTTGAAGTAAATACCTGGTATTAAAGGGGACATATTATGAAAAACCAAACATTGCCGGTGTTTGGGCACACTGTTTAGGTTATTGGCGTCCCTACCAGCACACACAAGCTTCAAAAAGACAAATATGTCAGTTTCTTCTGGGACATTTATTTCGAAAAAGGGGGGATTTGAAGGTTTCTTCCAAAAAACACCGACTGATGACGAAATCGGTCGGTTTTCATTATCATAAATACTCCCACGGGAAAGCTCGGCAGTTGATTGGCAAATCAAGACGCCCCGTTGGTAACCACACACACCTGGCTGAGCCTCCACTCGCTCATGCAACAACAAGCTGCAGTGTGAGCTCAACCTCAAGCTACCATCACACCCCAGCCTCGAAGCACACTAGGGCTGAATGGATTTACTTCATTTTTTGTTAGGCTATCTCCAGCAAAGGTTTGCAATCTGTTAGTGTGATCAAAGCCTTTTTACTGGAGTGTGGAGGAGACTGTGCCAGGAAGACTGAGACACCATCCGTCCGAAATGTAAGTAGTCCTATTTTAAAAATAATTATGTCCGTTTGTTAGTTCAATGTCTGTAATGTGCTTTATTTTATCCCTCCTATAATAACCAACACCGACTGAGATAGAGGGCAGAAGAGGCTGGAAAAGGCGATGAAGAAATGGGAAATGGTAGAAAACTATTGGGTTTTTTGAACAATAAACCAAGAAAACCTTTTCTAGTAGACCTTGGAAATACACCTTTAAAACTGAGATTTTGCATAATATGTCCCCTTTAATACACAGCCTAGGCTCTGTAAATGAGCATGTACACAAAAGGAATGTAAACAAAGAGGCCCATCGTATAAGCAACATTTCCGTTTACAGAGCCTAGGTTGTGTATTATAAACTCAGTTTTTTTGTCAGTGCACACAGTACAGACAGGTAGCGGATTGTGAAGAGATATTCACTGATTGGCCCTCATTTATCAAACTTGCGTGGAAACTGGTGCAGATTCTGGCGCAAATACCTCCCTACGCCAGGTATCGCGTGGGATTTATCAAACAGTCGTATCTCGCCAATCTCAGCGTACGCCAGGCAATTATTGATAAATGCGGCGGCTGAAAACGATCGTATCACGCCCCTAAATTTTCTCAGTTTAGTTTAGAGGCCTCGCCCAGAGGTTAAGCGACATGGATATGCACATTACGGCACAGAAGAGGAACTTATCTGAAGTAGAAATTGAAAGAATAACAGCGAAAGTAGAAACAAAGAGTTTCATTTCGGAGCATTGCAAGCGGCATCAAAGAACGACAGAAGGCAGCAGTGAGGAAGGAAATAACTGCTGCGGTCAACAGCGCTGGTGTTGACAACAAACGATCTCCAGCTGAGGTTTACATCAGAAGGCTATCGCTCAAATGCTATAAAACAGCATATACAATTATATGTCGCCATTTCTTTACATAGACGAAGAAAAAGTGGTCTGATAGTAGAATTATATCAACAAACAACCCAAGTGTTTGTAATAAAAGAATTTGAGTCAGGCTTCTTCAAAAGCAGGTGGATATTTTACTTGCAACAGCAAATGCAAGGGAATCAACATGCATCACAAGTGTAGCTTACATGATTGAGACAAAGATTGAACAGAAATAGCAGAGGTTATATGTCCGAGAAATGTGTAGGCGTATACACTCGGTTTGTGTGTCCAGGCCCTCGTTTTGCTGGCGAAAGCAGAAACACTTTTAATTAGGCAGATAACAGAATATGGGAAACTTAGGGAGTCTTTTTTTACTCCTCCAAAGCTTCCCCATGAACTTTCAACCACTGTGCACATGAATGCGTCATACATCTGTGTGTGCCAAATTCTTATTAGGCAGTTTTCTTCTCCAAGGCTAAGACCATTAATGTTATCAGCAGTTGTTGTCCCAAATAAAGTTCAACAGGCAGAAAGCATGTATTGTAGCATTAAAATATTATACAATCATAAGGCAAATTAAATTCAGTTAACATGGTCTGACTCTGTCGCCACTAAAAAAGCGTGTTGCTGTTCTGGCCCACATCCAACTGGGCTGGGGCTGCGGGCATAATATAAGTGGTAGAGGAGAAACAGACGCACCAACTGTCTGATAATGGTCCCCATAAAATAAATACAGGTCTGCAGAGATTTGAATGATTAGAATGTATTGGTCCTTTTAGATAGCACTACTCAAAAGGTTTTGTAAAAACAAAAAATAACACATTTTGCGTTTACTGTATGACAGCAGGAGTGGTCAGCCCGGGCCGTCAGCTGCACAAGCCGACCGACGGCGATCAGCTGTGGGAGCGCCCACTGTCCTGCTCCACCAGCAGATCGGAAAACGTGCCCGGTTAACGGTGGAAATAAATCGCTCGCTTAAGCGATCAATGACACATTAAAAGAGGAACTAACATCTAAAAAGTGCTTAAAATAAATAAAATGTTAAGCTGAATGTTGTGCTGTGTATTCTTTATCATAAAGAGCAGTGTGGGCCTACTACATATTTAATGGCTACTAAGGCTAACATTTTGAATGAATGCAGCCCACGTGCCTCAGTGTCCCCCAGCTGCCAAGTCGAGGGCAACTGCCTTACGCTGTCCCATGCAGGGCTCCTAAGTGAGCCGGTGTGCGCACTATTGAATCCAGCTCTCCTACTATAGAAAGCACAATTTTAAGTGATTAATATATTTATTTCGGTCTGAGCAAATGTGCATTTGTATTATCTTCTAATAATTGTCCAACAAGTCATCGGCCTCCGGCACAGCCTGCACTGCGAGTCCATGCTGTTTACAAACTTGCGTACACGAGCTGAGAGCTGGCGTGGGATTTGGACGTATCCCTACGCTCACGTCCATAATGATAAATGCCGAGGTTTGCGTGGAAATGTACGTACACCCATTTTTCTGAATACGCTGCGGTTTGATAAAATGAGGGCCATTGTGAGAAAACGTGATTCTGACAACAAGCGTTCTCCAAGAATCACGGCTCCACCTTTAAACTGCTTTAAATGTGCTGCCTTGTTTTCCTGAATCAAAGTAGACACCGCACTTACACTTCTTCAGACCAGGTTTGGCCTCTGCTCTCCACCATGTTCCACCCTGGAGGGAGAAACAGAGTCAGAATAGACCTTCAAACTTCTCATCACTGACATATTCTTTTTGTCTTTTGGTTTTTGAAAGAGACAGAATGTGTTTGGTCTTAAAGGCCCACTTCACCGGTTTGAATATGAAGGTGTATTGAATTCTGAGATCCTATGTAGTATAAATGTGCGAAAAAAATTAAAATTGGTTCATCCTAACCTGAGAAAAGGCAGAAAGAGTGTTTTTTTAAGCCTATATTTCTCTTTCGTGACATCACAGAAAGAAATATAGAGTTAAAAAAGCGTACTTGTAAAATATTACTGTGATGTCACAGTAAAAGACATCACAGTAATATTTACAAAGTAAGTTTTTAACCCTATATTTCTTCTGTGATGTCACACGAGAAAGATAAATATAGGGTTAAAAAACACTCTTTCTGCCTTTTCTCAGGCTAGGTTGAACCGATTTTAATTTTTAAAAAAACACATTCTACTACATAGAATCTCAGGGTACCTTCATATTAAACATTAATAGGCCTTTAAGCAAGTTGGGAAAGATGGTTGTATATTTGTAATTCTATCTCATTTTTACATGGCACAAATAAATAAATGTCTACCCTTTGAAAATCAACGGAAATATACAGAAAAAAAAACAATCATCTGGATAAATTATTAATCGGGTGATATTTTTTTTTAAACTTTTTTTTATCTTATTTCCAACGCTTTCATTTAAACACAGAACATTATTTCAAACTGACAGTGATACAAATTGCACAAAAAACAGGTCCCTGAGCTTTTAAAAGTAATATTAAATCATAAAATACTAAAAAAATATTAAATGTTTCCTTTTCCTGTCCTTTTTTTTATTCTATATGGCCCATGCTTGCCCTATGTGTTCTTTTTTTTTTTGTTTTTTTCATTCATCCTGAAAAACAAATAAAATAAAGTTTAAAAAAAACGTTGATGTGAAATAGCTTTAACCCATTGATGACTATGGCACTCTAAGATACATGTCCTTATCTCCTGAGGGTTTTCTGAAAAAATACTACGAACTGTCAACGTCTACCAAAACCCTAAT
The DNA here is from genome assembly GCA_026929865.2 of Hyperoplus lanceolatus. Taxonomy (NCBI): domain Eukaryota; kingdom Metazoa; phylum Chordata; class Actinopteri; order Uranoscopiformes; family Ammodytidae; genus Hyperoplus; species Hyperoplus lanceolatus. Next base: position 36,994,310 of record CM049397.1, read on the forward strand.
ATCTAAACCTGTGTATACATAGAAACATGAAATAAAAGACATTTAAAAGGTAGGAGTCACAGGTTTCATTTGGACATGCTCCCTTAGCACTTACAAACCAACACATTATTCTAAAAATCGTCAAAATTAGATGGGGGGGAAAAAATTAATAAATTATATAAAATATAATAATATATGTGCTAAATGAGGTTATAATCCTGCTTCCTTTAAGCATGGATAGTAGTGACTGAGTGTGCAGTGGAGAGAGAAAGACATAGAGGGAGAAAGAGATTTTATTTTATTTTATAATTTAGTTCAGTTATCACTGGCACCATGAATCCGACTTCCCAGTACAACTGGAACGCAGACTGACTCCGCTGTCGAGGGAGCCGATCCGGCGGTGGCGGCTGTATACCACGGAGATGAAAACAGAAACTGAAACTTAACTATCGCCTGGCTGGGCTGACAGGGTTGGAGCGCAGAGCCAAAAATGGGCTGAATCAAATAATATTATTTTACTAAAATAGAAGTAATGTGTTTGCAGGGAGTACATCAGTGTAAGTGGAATACACATTCCTGCGCTCTTAATACGCCACTAGCGTTTTGTAAACCACCATCGCCGATCAAATGAACACACAGCTGGCATTTACTGACCTCTGCACATCCTCACGTCCTCTTTTACTCATGAATTGTCATACTCTTCCTTACTGCTGCCTCTCTCATGCGCTTTTCTCGGACACATGGAACGTCTCAGCAGCTATCGTTCCACATAGAGTTTTTCATAGATAATCCCATTTAAAATGAAGTTCTTTCCTGTCATTTATGATGCATATGATTTATATTGAGTCTAATATTGAGTCTGGACAGTAATCCGTGCGCCCCATTTTTTTTTTTTTTTTTTTTTTTTTTTTTGCCACATTTTCCTTGTTGGAAGTTTTATTTTGAAAGGGACACACCAGGACATGGTGAAGCTCCAGTGAAAGCTGCCGGTATGAAGTCAATATGACTCTCAGCAGAGTATTTCTCTATCAGTTAAAGCAGAGAGACCCGAGAGAGACGCGCGGCTCTCAGACAGAAACAGGCTCCTCCTCCTGAGGTAAAGGGGAGCGTCGCTGCAGACGATGCCTCAGCGCGCATCAGCAGTGCGTCCTGAGGTTGGATGTGTTGATTTTATCCATTCCTTGTTGCTGCCCTAAGAGCGTAGTGGACGGGCTGAGGTGTTTGGTTGAGTACAAACTATTTTCCTACCAGAGACATGAAATTAAATATAGTGAAGTGACAGAATGTGATTTTTTATTTTTATTTAATTTAGTCAATTTATTGAACATGTTAAAATAATACAAACACAAAGTAAAACTCAAATAATATGGTTCATGTTCAAAAGGGCCTAGAAGAAGTTAAAAACGTATCTGGTCCTACACCGTCTAAAATTGTAAACTGTATATTTAAAGAGACAATGTGTAACATTTTAAGTAATTTATTAGCTAAAATCAATATCCTCATTCATAAATATGTCCTCATTGGTGTAAAATCACCTCTATATAATAATCCTGAATTATCCTCCTGAGCGGAGAATTACAAATATTACATTTTGTACATTGAGCAGGCAAGTCTTATGGAGGGCATCCATCTTGGTCGGAATGTCATCAGGTGCATTGTTTAACATTTAGAATTGCTCTTGTCCTTGAAGGCCACTGTAGCTTCTGTTATTATTCTAAAGGGGTGGTTTACCCAGGAAGAGTTGCATTCTAGAACTTTCTTGATGATGTCATATTACACAGTACCCCTTTAATTGCTGTTGTCAGTCAGCTACACACTGATACGAACTGTGAGACAACAGTCCTCAGCCTGTCAGTGTAACAGAGAAACAGTGTGTGAGCTCTTGGTGTCTCTTCATACCTGAGAGTCTCCAGTCTCAAGAGGGGATCCTTCAGCAGCTTCACCCCTGAGTCTCCTGGATGGTTGTAGCTCAGGTCCAGCTCTCTCAGATGGGAGGGGTTGGACCTCAGAGATGAGGCCAGAGAAGCACAGCCTTTCTCTGTGATCAGACAACCTGACAGACTACACACACACACACCATATATTGTTTCTTTGTTTAGGTACCTTTCGGTCCAGATAGAATGCTTTAGAGGAGGCTGTTTATAATTAATGTTACACATAATCTGAGGTATTTAGTCATTCAACAACACAAATTAAAGAAAAACTGATGCAAATCAGATGTTAAATGGTCATCAGTTGAACTGGTGCATGAGGGGAAGTCTGACCACAGAGATTCCAGTTTACAGTGTGGACTCTGCAGCCAAGCAGACAGATGCTTTACTCTGAATCCTGTAGGTCGTTGTTGCTCAGGTCCAGCTCTCAGATGGGAGGGTTGGAGCTCAGATCTGAGGCCAGAGAAGCACAGCCTTCCTCTGTGATCAGACAACCTGACAGCCTACACACACACACACACACACACACACACACACTGAACATGTGATGGTGAGTTTTATTTGTTTCTTTGTATTTTATTGTACGTTATGGTCCAGATAGAATACTTTAGAGCCACGTCTATACTAAATACTGATCTGTGGTATTTAATAATTCAACAAAAAAGGAGAGAAATTTCTGAAAACATTTGGAAACTAATCATGAGTCACAAAACAACTGTTGAAGTTTAATTAAAGATATTTTGAATAATCATTGTACCAGACACAATCCTACAAAGGTTAAATTGTTATAAACTGATATAAATCAGATGTTAAATGGTCATCAGTTGAACTGTTAATCTGACCTGAGAGTTTCCATTTTACAGTGTGGACTCTGCAGCCAAGCAGACAGATGCTTCACTCCTGAATCCTTCAGCTTGTTGTTACTCAGGTCCAGCTCTCTCAGACTAGAGGAGGAGCTGAGAACTGAGGCCAGAACTTCACAGCTTCTCTCTGAGAGGTTACAGCCACTCAGCCTGGAGAGACAACAGTAAGAGAAAAGTTATCGATTTTCAATTTAATCTTCTTGTAAAAAGATCTACACACACACACACACACACACACAATGTTATAAATACTCAGTCTGATTGTTTTTAAATCAATCAGAAAGGAATCTTTGTGACTGACACAAAAAACCATAAAGTAAATGTATTGACTTAAATGCTGCTTCAGTCCAATCGATACATTTCTACTTCCTGGGTGGAGCTAAGTCTGGGGGGCAGTGCAGATAAACACACCCCCACACAATCTAGTGGGGCAGAAGGCAGAAGTGATCATGTGAAGGATTATTTTAGTGAATATACTTTGCGTGTTACCTTTGATATTTAGTGGATATTGGATGATATTATGGGTAAAATATACAGTCAGTGGGGATCAAGTGGCTTGTGAGTTTTTATTGGATTTTGAAATGAGACAGTTCTGATGGAGCTGAGGATTCATCAAAGTGTAAAGCCTGCAGTTAGTTTACAACATTCTTAGTATTTAATAATTCCATCATCATAAATCAAAACTAAATTATTTTCTGGTATGCTTACCTGGAACAAAATGCAAGAGTATGTAAACAATAAAATTGGAAAAAGTAGCCTAACTTTTCAGGCAGCTTTCTTACTTCAAACAGTGTTCCATGGATCACATTTTCCTGTGATGAAAGTTTGTTTAGTCAGTTGTGAGAATACCATAGAAGATGTTCACTTCTCTGACACACCCAAAGTTATATAATGCACCTTTAAGTGTCAGTAACAATTCATGACTATATTTATCAAGTATATTAGAGGTATATTCATATAATTATATGATCATTAATGTCACAGTATGATCCAAATGTATACTTATCTTTCATATAGACTTACATTACTTAAACATCTAGGAGTGTAATTAACATAGAAGCTAAATGTTACAGATACACATCACAGTAAAATCTTACTTAAGTGTCTCCAGTTTACAGTGTGGACTCTGCAGCCCTACAGCTAGCCGCTTCACTCCTGAATCCTGCAGGTCGTTGTTACTCAGGTCCAGCTCTCTCAGACTAGAGGAGGAGCTGAGAACTGAGGCCAGAGCTTCACAGCTTCTCTCTGAGAGGTTACAGCCACTCAGCCTGGAGATGTAACAATGGGGAAAGAGTAATACATGTTTTAGTGTTTTCAGTTGAAAGATGATATCATCTATTCATGAATAAATCCTACGTACAGCACTTTGTTGGAGGCTTTGACCACTGGCAGCAGCATCAGAAGAACCTTCTCTGAAGCAGAGTATTTCTTCAGGTCAAACACATCCAGATCTTTTTCTGATGACAGTAAGATGAAGACCAGAGCTGACCACTGAGCAGGAGACAGTTCATCTGTGGAGAGACGTCCTGAGCTCAGGGATTGTTGGATCTCCTCCAATAGAGAACTATCATTCAGTTCATTCAGACAGTGGAACAGATTGATGCTTTTCTCTGCAGAGGGAGATTCTGCGATCTTTTTCTTGATATACTTCACTGTTTTCTGATTGGTCTGTGAGTTACTTCCTGTCTGTGTCAGCAGACCTCTGAGGAGACTCTGATTGGTTGGCATTGAAAGACCCAGGAGGAAGCGGAGGAACAAGTCCAGGTGTCCATTTGGACTCTGTAAGGCCTTGTCCACAGCACTCTGGTGGAGATGTGTTAGATTAGCTTTGCCTCTGAAGACTTTAGACCACCAGGATGTTTTTTGTTCATCAGACATCAGATTGACTCCAGAGTTGATGAATGTCAGATGGACATGAAGAGCAGCCAGGAACTCCTGAACGCTCAGATGGATGAAGCAAAACACCTTGTCCTGGTACAGTTCACTCTCCTCTTTAAAGATCTGTGTGAACACTCCTGAGACCACTGATGCTTCTGTGATATCGATGCCACACTCTGTCAGGTCTGATTCATAGAAGATCAGGTTTCCTTTCTGCAGCTGCTCAAAAGCCAGTTTTCCCAGAGACTCGATCATCTTCCTGCTCTCTGGACTCCAATGTGGATCTGTCTCAGCTCCTCCATCATACTTGACGTTCTTCAGTTTGGCCTGAACCACCAGGAGGCGGATGTACATTGCAGTCAGGGTCTTGGGCAGCTCTCCTCCCTCTCCGGTCTTCAACATTTTCTCCAGAACTGTAGCAGTGATCCAGCAGAAGACTGGGATGTGGCACATGATGTGGAGGCTTCGTGATGTCTTGATGTGGGAGATGATTCTGTTGGCCTTTTCCTCCTCTTTGAGCTTCTTCCTGAAGTACTCCTCCTTCTGGGGGTCAGTGAGCCCTCTGACCTCTGTCACCATGCCAACACAGTCAGGAGGGATCTGATTGGCTGCTGCAGGTCGTGTGGTTATCAGAGAGGCGAGCAGAGGAAGCGGTTTCCCCCTGATGAGTTTGTCAGCAGCACATCCACTGAGGTGGACTCTGTCACATCAGTCAGTATCTCATTGTTGTGGAAGTCCAGAGGAAGTCGACACTCATCCAGACCGTCAAAGATGAACACAACCTGGAACTCTTCAAAGCTGAAGATTCCTGCTGCTTTGGTTTCAGTGAAGAAGTGATGAACAAGTTCCACCAAGCTGAACTTTTTCTCTTTCAGCACATTCAGCTCTCTGAAAGTGAATGGAAATGTGAACTGTATGTCCTGGATTTGGTTTTGTCCTCCAGCCCAGTCCAAAGTGAACTTCTGTGTCAGATTGTTTTCCCAATGCCAGCCACTCCCTTTGTCATCACTGTTCTGCTTGGTTCATCTCTTCCTGGTGAGGCCTTAAAGATGTCTACTTGTCTGATGGTTGTTTCTGGTCTATCTGGTTTACAGGATGCTGTTTCAATCTGTCTGACCTCATGTTCATCATTGACCTCTCCAGTCCCTCCCTCTGTGATGTAGAGCTCTGTGTAGATCTGATTCAGAAGGGTTGATTTTCCTGCTTTAGCGATCCCCTCAAACACACACTGGAACTTTTTCTTCAGGTTTGACTTGAGTTCACGTTGACACTCTGCAACTCTGGCTCCTGAAAGAACTAAGAACAAATGTGATTAGTAATTGGATGCTACAATAAAACTGATGAATCTAAATTTTAACTTTACTTTCATCTTCCATTAAATCTCTTCAGAACATCAGCTGTGAACAGTATATAAACTGGACATTCTTTGCCTACACTACGGACAGGTGAGCAGATATTCACTGATTTTGACTTGCAGTTTGATGCAGAGCTCTGTGTAGATCTCATCTACAAGTTTAGATTTTCTGCTTTTCTGATTTTCTCAAACAAATACTGAAACCTTTTCCTCAGAGTGGATCTGAGTTTTCTCCGACTCAGCAAGAATATCTGAATGAATCAGCTTGTAATTCACTGACATTTTTCTATTTGTATTACTAAGAAGCGAGGGTCTATCCGAAGGTGGTGAGGGCCATTATAAGTGGGAGGTCATTGAAATTGGCAGGAAGCGGGTTACGGCATATTGAGCAAATGTTGAAATAACTTCTAATCATCATCATTGAACAATTGTTACGGCCGACCATTGCAGGCTCGTTAATCGGCCAGCAGCAGCAACACTTAAAGCCACTACGGTAACTCGGCACGTTGGCGACACCTTTGAACAAAGCGGTAGCTGTTTTTTACGAGCGCCAGCTGTCGTGAAGCTGTTTTCCTGAGCTCGTGCAGGGCCTCAAGATTCAAATAATCAGGAAGCAATAGTGCGTGTCCGTGTGTTGAAAGTGTGAGGCACCGCACTCTTTTCGGCTCGGTGAGAGTGGTTAGTGACACAGCATCAACTACACCTGATTGCAATGAGTTGATCCATTGTCACCTCTCACGGAGCTGAACGAGTATGTGTCCCCACACAAAGCGAATGAACGAGAGACGGCAGTTAGTTATGGATCACGATGAGGTAATGTGTTTATGTTGTTGTAAATAATGACTATTTCAGATGAATAATGGTCATCTGATGATGCTGGTGAGGCAAAGTAAACTTTGTTTTAGTAGGCTACCGCTCATTCATTTAGGAGTAAACACTGCAGTCTAGGTTCGCTCCGTGAAATTGTGTATACGTTGCTTGGCAACGCCCTCCTCCCGCCTATCACTCTCCCTTTACCTTTCTTCATTGCATTTTCTTTTTTTTCTTTGATGGTTTCATTACGTTATCAGTCATTACTTGACGACAAATAGCCTAACTGTCTCAAACAGGTTCAGCTCCCCTTCTAGGGTGACCAGATCGCATTTCCATTACTTTTCACGTCGCAAATTGAGGCGTTGTCCCGCATTGTTATTAAAAGTAGAGCCCCCTTTTTAAATCCATTATTTTATAATCTGGCATTTATCCGATAGCTGTGAGGAGACAGCAGTCTCCGTTTGTCTGTGTGTGTGTATCGGGCTGCTGGGCTCAGTGGCTCTGTGAAGGTGCTGCCTGTAGTGCTTCAGCGTTTACCTTCCTGTTACTTCAAAATAAAAGCCAACTCACGTTTGTCAAGTGAAATGCTAATACGAAGCCAGTGAAATGCTTTTAATGTGAAACGCAGCCTTAATGCTGTATTTGTTTAACAGTAGCTAACTTAACTGCTGCGCGCTGATCTAAAGATAGTGTTTTTAATATAGAAAGCCATGTCTCTGGCATTACCGGTGGTGACACGAGTTTATTTTGCTAAAGCGGCACTATGTCCCGCATTGTCGCACAAACGTAGTCTTTGTCCCACATCTGGTGAGTGGGATCTGGTCTCCCTATCCCCTTCCCTCACTTGGGTGATAAGGCTTCTCAAATCACGTTCCTGCGCCATACTGAAATCTGCGACCAATACGGATATGTGACCATAGAGCACGAGCGGACGAAAATCGGACTGGGTGTACGACCAGATCAAATGCAGCAAAAACTATATAAAAACGTCTTTCTTTGCACTGATGGTCTCGTTTGCTGTTAAAGGTAATTTATGATTATGAGAGGAAACATGAGGCTGTTTAAAAGATATTTAAATGTTACTCGTAGCCGCTTTAATGAATGACACGAAAACCCAGGATTAGAGTTTAAACAAGAATATATGTTTATTAAATTAATTCCTAAAACTCACGTCAACCGGAGGGCTGTGAAAGAAAAGCACAACACGGGAGGAAGCCTGGGGCAGCCACAGTTGGACTGCCTGGCCCAGGACTTCCTCCCACTAAACTATACCCCGGCCCCTATCAACTATAATCAAAACAAAGAAACTCTAAATTAACCATTAATTAACCATATAGCTCAACACAACAAAGTAATAGACGGCACGTCAGCAGCTGAGAGCAGTCCGCGGTGAGCAGGAGGAAACACGAGGAAGAAACACAAGGTGGGAGCCGTAACAACGATGAAAACTTTCTTTCTCGGAAACGAGTCTGACTTACTGCACCGGACTTCTCTTTGTGTTGATGCTACAGTAATTAGCTCCTTTCACACATGAACTCCAGAAATGATCAGAGAATGTCCGGATCTACCCTTTCACACAGCAGGGGGTTGTAGGTGTGAGACACAGTCACATACATTATGCCCATCCCTGCTCCTGACTCTGACTTAGTACCGGGGGGGCGGGGGCACCTGAGTAAAGTCATGGGGGAATAACCATGACATTCAGCTGAACACAAAATACCTATGTTTAGTGAAAACACAAACAAAAGTTTTTCTTGTGAAGTGTAATACGTTTGGAATACACTATTTCTTGTTAAAAGAAAAGCAAATGAAGTATCTGTACTATACAACTTTTGCTAGTGTTCTGATATCCCCTTCAATCTTTACATCACTCACCTTTGGGTTCTGAAATGGTCTTGAGGAATTTTGTCACCAGATCATTTCTATTCATTCTGACCAAAACTTTCCTGGTCACTTCAATAGATTCTGTACTGTAGGTCTGGACGATCTGATCCACAGTTTGAGTTCGTTTTTTTCTTCCAGTCGACACACAGGGATTGGTTCAAGGTTGGGAAGAATTCGCTGTTGCAGGTGCCACTTAAATGTTTCAAAATCCTCATTTCTTAAATCGTCCAAAATGTTTAAGAGGGTCACTTTAGTATTTGTCATCTCTTCTTCCTCCAAATATCTGAAGATTACAAAAAGAAGAACTTCTCAGAGAAACATTTTAGATTGTAAACACTATTTAAACAGATCACCAGACTGCTGTTCATCTTTGAACCAAAAAGGTTTACCCAATAGACCGGTCACTCTTAATGGAAACACACCTGTGTCCAGGTTCAGGTTCAGGTTCTGGTTTAGGTCCAGGAGAGTCTGGTCTGTTGAACATAACACACACACAGAGCTTTGAGTGTGAATAATGATGGTTAAGTTGAACTACCTTTTTGTAGCAGTCCTTAATAAATGGACAGACAGCAGGAGGGCATCAAATCATTCCGATGAAGACTGAAGGAAGTTTATCGGTGGAAACATGTCAAGGTCCTAAACGTCCTAAACGTTAATACTAGTCTGTATACAAGAACATTCAAGTTAATTGATGAATTAGCTTGAGAGTGAATAATGATGGTGCAGTGATTTGAGTCATGGACAGTTAGAGATCCTCATGTCACCTCTGAGCTTTGGTCTGGCCGCCATGTTCCCCTCCCTCCTCTGTGTCCTCACTCTGATCCATAGCAGAGCCCACACCTTCACACACACTTTCACCTGCAGAGAAAACACATCAACATCAACTGAAATCCTCCTTTCCATTACTAGTCCTGTAAAGTATCAGCTGCTCCTCCAGTGATTGGCTGTTATTCTCTGCTTCATAACACACAAATATGAAGAAATTACATTAAAATTCAGAAATGATTATCAAACTACATCGTGTTTGGTAATGACATGAAATAAAAATCCTTTTACTATTGAGTATAAATGGGAAGATGTCCTACAGATGGCCACGGTTACCAAATCAACAAACTTTGACATGACTTTATTGTCCTGAAAATAGTTCAAAGTGGCCGTAATGACAGAGATATGAAGGGACATATAAACAGTGCATACGGAAAGTATGTGTAGAATTTATTCCAGGTATAAACATAACACAATTGTGGAAAAAGTGAGGCGGTGAATACTTTACGTATGCACTGTATAACTATATATTATATTTGTTTTAAAGTCAAAATCGCAGTGTTCTAAATATTTGAGAGGGAAATAACGGATTCAAATGTATTTTAGTTACATCCTAAAAGTATTAATTACAAAACCAAACATCAAAACTCTGCGTTGAGGAAAAGGTGTAATAATGAAATTTGAGCATAACAATGTTTAAAAGTCCAGAGGTAATTAACTAAGCAATTATAACATAATTAACGTACAATTAAAATTGAAACATCTCCTAGTCAACATTAGAAATAACCAAATTAAATAATAACCCATAGATGACAGGTGACTGCAGTCAGACAGTGTGAGGCAGAGGAAGCTGCTATCAGCTGCTGTACTTCTACTATCAGGCCACTAGGTGGAGCCATGAATCAACAGTGAAGTGAGGACGTTTATATAATATTGTTTTATTATGTTCTACTTTAAACTGTGTGAATGTGTTTCTACCTGTTGAGCAATACACTAAACCCCAAACTGCTCCAGGGGTGCTGTACTATGGTCTGCAGTCAACATACTAACACACTAGCACACTGTCAGATGAGATTACTGCATCAACACACTCATATGTCACTAGTACTAAAATAACAGTAACACAAAATGGAGGATCCCCGGCACCGGACAGGAGGGTGTTAGTAGTTAAACTAGTGGTGGCTGCTATTACATCTACGGTGCCCACCATCTCTACCATTGTGTCCTTGAGCAAGACACTTAACCCCAAACTGCTCCAGGGGCGCTGTACTATGGTCTGCAGCCCACTGTCAGATTAGATTACTGCATCAACACACTGTTATGTAACTAGTACTGATACTTTTATAACACTGACACAAAATGGAGGATCTCTGTTAACGGCTGTCACCTCCTTCGTCTCTTGTTTCATGTGAAACTCTGAGTTTTTAGTTTGGACAAATTCCACATCTTTTTGTGTTTCTACTGTAACACGATTAATACACTAGACATAATAAAATAAACCAACATTCCAGAACGTTTGTGGCAGAAATGGAATGTTAGTTCAAGGGCAAGTCAACTTTATTGTTATTTCTGCAATATGTGCTGACACACACGTACACACACACGCTCCATATAGAGGAATGGACAGCCAGAACAGATTCATGTTTAAAAGGTGCTACGTGTAACTTTTAAAATTTCTAAAATAGTCTAATTTGTCCTCCGATGATCATAAATTACACGTAACAGCAAACGAGACCATCAGTGCAAAGAATACTACAGGCCTATATAGTTTTTCTTAATGCCTTTGACATAGGTATGTTCACCCAGGAACGACAGCTTGCGTTGTAAAAACACTACTGCTTTTATCCAAGGGCGCTAGAATTATATTGTCTTACCCTGCATCAAAACACAACAGAGATTATGATTGGCCCATACAGGAGCTTTGTTGACAGAACTACATCTATGTTCACATCACATCAGACACGACAAACACAACACAGCATCCTGTTCAGTGGTTAGAGGCCTGTAGGTCATACTCAGGAAGTGAGCGTTTCTGAAATGGGTACATGAGAAAAATAAACTGTTGCAACCTGATTTGACGGAAAAGGTTTACTTTATTTATTCTTTTGCTTTTTTACCTTTAATTGGATAATTTTAGAGGCAGAGAGGAAACACAGGGAAAGACATGGGGGTAAGAAATACAACAAAGGTCACTGGCTGGAATCGAACCTGCGACGTTGTGATTATGAGGCATGAGCAGAAACGCTTCATGCTTTGTGTAGTTGTGTACAGTCACTGAATAAAAACCTCAAGTTTCACTCATAGAGTAAAAGTATGATTGAATACTCACTCCTAAAGGTCTGCCTCCAGCCCATAACACTGCCCTCTTATCTTACCTACTTCATGTACCCATCTCAGAAACGCTCACTTCCTGAATATGACCTACAGGCCTCTAACCACTGAACAGGATGCTGTGTGTTGGTTTTTCATGTCTGTCAAAGGCTGTGAATACTTATGTACAAGTGACTGTCTGTCTTTTATTTTTAATACATTTGCAAATTCTCAAACAAACTTTTTTTAAGTTGTCATTATGGGGTATTATGTGTAGAATTTTTTTTAAATGTTATCCAGCATTATTCCAGGCTGGATCATAACGAAACGTGAAAAAAGTGAAGCGCTGTGAATACTTTCCGTATGCACTGTATATCCAGCAGAACCTGATGCTCGATCACATGCCACAGTTAACTTCCTCAGAAATTCTAGGTCTCATTCAAGACCCACGCCCTACAGGGTCTGACTTGGTTTAAATATCAATGTTGAAATAATTAACAAGTATAACAAGTATATTATGTAGCCCCTGAATATAACTGTTATAAAGACAACAGTCTCCTCATCAAAGGTGTGTAATGTTACCTGTCAGGGTCCTCACCTGGTAAAGTCACGTCGAGGTTGGGGAGACTTTCTTCCTCCGTGTGCAGACGCTGCTGGTGTCTGTGTTCATATGACTGACAGCTGTCACATCCTCTCAGCTTTAAATGCAAAGAAACGTCACTATGACGTGAGGGCAGAGTCCATAGAGACAGTGCATGAAATAGTAGGCCACGCCCATCGTGGGGGAAACCGTTGAACACCGTTCCATTCACTTTGTCTGGAAGGAGACCTTAATCAAACATCCATTTAACACATTTTTTTAACTTTACGACTCTTGTCTGTCTATACGAGCTGTTTTTGTGAAAAATTATTGAGTAATTTTCAATATTGAGATGTTTTTTACCGTCCGACCAGGCGAGGATGGAGTATACATGAGGGTTAGCCTACAGCAGAAGGCTAACATTAGCATACATTAGTTAAGAGTTTTGTCTCGATAATGAAAATTACATGAGATCTTTCTGAATGGAGTTGTTGTATCTCAGAGGTGTATTGATGTGTTGACATACAGCTATTTATAACAGTCAAGATCACTGAAAATATGCTGCTAACAGGATGCTGAAATATAAACTTTATATATGTATCAATAATCTAATTTATTTACTGTCTGAAAAACAGACAGAGCAGTTTGTATGTTGTAACATTTTCAGTTGTAAAACATACGTCGTAGCTTAGATGAAGAAACAGAATAGTGTTAGTGAAAAACACATCATGTAATTATACTTACATTGTGGAGCGTCTGTGTTCATCTTATTGTCTGAAAGTGTCCGTCATTCGTTCCACAATCAACTTTTTCACCGTTTGAGTTTCACTATCTACTGTATCTAGAAGTACTAGATCTGAGGCACGATTCTCATTATTTAGATTAGATTCGTTAGCCAATAGATGTAGCTAACAGGTAGCTAAGCCTAGTTATCATCATAAGAGTAGTTAGCTGACTATAAATGTAACATTTCACACAGTAAAACCTATTCTTCAAATCTTTGTTTGATAAAGAGGAACCTTCTTTACAAAAGGTTAAACATGCTTCACGTTATATTAATATCAACACTAACTATGCACAATGTCACAGTTACGGTGCATGTTAAAATGCAATAAAGGCTGTTCCCTCCCTCCCTCTCTCCCCCTCCCCTCCCTCCCTCTCTCTCTCCCTCTCTCTTTCTCTCTCCCTCCCTCCCTCCCTCTCTCTTTCTCTCTCCCTCTCCCTCCTTCTCTCTCTCTTCTCCCTCTCTCCTCTCTCTCTCTCCCTTTCTCCCCCTCTCTTTCTCCCTTTCCCTCCCTCCCTCTCTCTCTCTCTCTCCTTCCCTCTCTCTCTCTCTCTCCCTCCCTCCCATACATCATTAACACTCTTATTTTTACATAAATTAAAGAAAACACATGCTTTATATGACACCACACGTGGATAGACGCGCCAGTAAATATATTAGCCCATTAGCCACGTATCGGCAGACAACACAGGTCTGTTACTATAAATAACATTAGCCGTATCGGCAGGTAACACCTGTTACTATGAAATAGCCATAGCCCAACTCCGTGAAACTCACCGAAACAATGCAGGAAGCGGTTATCCTCCGGTACACAGGTTGTCTTCCTCTCTTCAGATAATACGTCAAAGGCATTTTACACTTTAGTTTCACTCACGTTCGTAGTTTAACTTGTTTTATAAATCAATTGTCTCTCTTTGTGTATTAATTTCATCTCATGCCGGGTTGAACTTTTTTCTCTCTCATGGAGGCGGGACTTAACTTTACCATCCAATGAGGAGTCTGCATTCCTCCTCATAACCAATCAAACGACTCAATGCAAGACCAACATTGATTGACAAGCTATTTTAGCGAATAGGAATGCAGGAAATAAGATAAATAATAAAATAATCATATAGGCTAATAATTATGTATTATTATCATAACGCGGTTATGGGCATTTATTTATTTATTCATGTTAACCCATTTTTGTCACTGGGTTACACTTACAACGAAACAAACAAACAAACAAACAAAGAACTAAGGTGCGGGGTAGTGGCAAGGCATCTTCCTATAAAGGTCTATGACAGGGCAGAACACTGAGCTACACTTCATAGCCCAAAGTGAGTTTACTAAAGCTAAGAAACAATTAAAGACAAATAAATAAATACATGTTGAGCCCTTCTTGTCTCCCTATGTCTGTCTATCTATCTATCTATCTATCTATCTATCTATCTATCTATCTATCTATCTATCTATCTGTCTGTCTGTCTGTCTGTCTGTCTGCAGTGTGTGTGTGTCTGACTGCAGTGTTGTGTGGTTGAGTCTCAGTTCATTGTTGATGCAGCAGCACCACCTTCTGTCCAAACCAACAAACTACAAGCTGAAGTCAGAGCTGCTGAGAGGAGGAAGAGGAGGACGCTCACACTCAACATGCTTTAGTTTAAAGGTGTAGTCAGAGATTCTGGAGAACACTTGTCAAAATCACTTTTTATCTAAATCAGTGAATATCCCCTCATGATCCACTACCTGTCTGTACTGTGTGTGGGCAGTGTTAATACACAGCATAGGCTCTGTAAACGGGCATGTTGCTAGCTACAGTGGGCCCTTTTTGTTTAAAGTAACCCTTTGTGTACACACCAGTTTACAGAGCCTAGGCTGTGTATTGTCACCAGTTATTTTTAGTGCACACATGGTACTTAACGTCAGGAGATATTCACTGAACATGTTCATAAAAAGAAATCCCCAAAACATGTCAAACATAATGTAAAATAGATCCTTGAATTACTATTGGTTAAAATCTTGCTTGTTTGCTTTTCCGCTAGAATGTCTGAGAAGTGAATGTTTAATAATGTATGACATTAAAATTGCAAATACAACACATGGCTTTAGATAATTACCTAAATAAATCTTTCCCCAATTCCACTCCCTCAAATAAATGTTTAACCGCCGAAGACAAAATGTAAATAGTAAGCTTTATTTATATAGCGCCCTTCACAGACCAGGGTCACAGAACGCTTCACAATGGGAAGCAACAACAGATTAAAAATA
>CM049397.1:37027197-37039697 GCA_026929865.2 Hyperoplus lanceolatus
CTTGCCTAACTCCCATTGGTCAGGAGTCTTGCCTAACTCCCATTGGTTAGGAGTCTTGCCTAGCTCCCATTGGTTAGGAGTCTTGTCTAACTCCCATTGGTTAGGAGTCTTGCCTAACTCCCATTGGTTAGGAGTCTTGCCTAGCTCCCATTGGTCAGGAGTCTTGTCTAGCTCCCATTGGTCAGGAGTCTTGCTTAGCTCCCATTGGTTAGGAGTCTTGCCTAGCTCCCATTGGTCAGGAGTCTTGCCTAGCTCTCATTGGTTAGGAGTCTTGCCTAGCTCCCATTGGTTAGGAGTCTTGCCTAGCTCCCATTGGTTAGGAGTCTTGCCTAGCTCCCATTGGTCAGGAGTCTTGCCTAACTCCCATTGGTTAGGAGTCTTGCCTACCTCCCATTGGTTAGGAGTCTTGCCTAACTCCCATTGGTCAGGAGTCTTGCCTAACTCCCATTGGTTAGGAGTCTTGCCTAGTTCCCATTGGTTAGGAGTCTTGCCTAGCTCCCATTGGTTAGGAGTCTTGCCTAGCTCCCATTGGTCAGGAGTCTTGCCTAGCTCCCATTGGTTAGGAGTCTTGCCTAGCTCCCATTGGTTAGGAGTCTTGCCTAGCTCCCATTGGTCAGGAGTCTTGCCTAGCTCCCATTGGTCAGGAGTCTTGCCTAGCTCCCATTGGTCAGGAGTCTTGCCTAGCTCCCATTGGTCAGGAGTCTTGCCTAGCTCCCATTGGTCAGGAGTCTTGCCTAGCTCCCATTGGTCAGGAGTCTTGCCTAGCTCCCATTGGTCAGGAGTCTTGCCTCGCTTACTGCTAGGAATTTCTGTTTGACTGCTCAAGATTTTGGTTCTGGGTTCAAATCCCGGGTTGCCCGGGGCCTTTCTGTGTGGAGTTTGCATGTTCTCCCCGTGTACGCGTGGGTTCTCTCCGGGTACTCCGGCTTCCTCCCACCTCCAAAAACATGCAATGGGGTTAGGTTGATTGGATTCTATAAATTGACCATAGGTGTGAATGTGAGTGTGAATGGTTGTCTGTCCCTATATGTGGCCCTGCGATGGACTGGCGAACTGTCCAGGGTGTACCCTGCCCTCGCCCAATGCAGCTGGGATTGGCTCCAGCCCCCCCGCGACCCCTAACGGGACAAGCGGTAGAAGATGGATGGATGGATGGATGCTCAAGATTTTAAGCCATGAATTGGTGAACTTGCATTGAAGAAAATATGTCAGTTTTCTGTGGGGTGTAAATAGGCCAATCTATGAGGCTAAGTATCATGCTAATATTGATGATTGATTGTGTCAAGTGTCTAAGGATGAATGCTGACATGATTTGTTTCCAACTTTTGCCTCAAGTTACAATTTAGCTAACTAGCTAGCTGCCCAGTGCCCACCCTTTTCATTTCCAATGGTGGCTGTCATTTCATTACCAATGTTAAGTGGCATAAATAGTTAACACTGGTGCTGAGTCATGAATCCTAAAAAAGAAATACCCTAAACATGTGATATGTTTTGAATTTGCAGAAAGTTTTGAAAAATCCAGGATGCCTGAGAGCCTTACTGCATTATTCTATTATAGTTTCCACTATAAAATGATGCATAAAAGGCACAGATAGATGAATAAAAATCCACCAGAACGCAGGAAATGAAGTGTTTGACGCTCAAAAATTTCGGGGGAGCACCCCCATACCCCCCACCTACAATTTGTCCCCCAAAATTTTGAAATAAAACCTAGCCTCTGACCCTGTAAGCAGGTTGTCTACAATATATTCATAGATATGTTGTTTTTACTTTTTGGATTGAAAAGAAGGCATGTCAGTAAACTCCTTGCTGACCGTTAGTGTGATTATCATATCATCACAGAGTGGCCCTTTGTGAAAATGAGTTTGACACCCCTGATATGGGTAATGTAAGGTCTGTCTCAATTTATTCATTTTACTCTGAAATAACTTGAATGGAACTTTAGATATCTGGGGATAAGCAGCAGTCAGGTAGCTAATTAAAGCTATAATTACCTGCCTATTTTGTTTATTTAGGTAAAGCACTATGAAAAAAAATGTGCATGTGCATTTGCCGCGCGCGCTGGGCGCACGCACTATCCTATTCCCTCTTGGGCTAAGCCCCGGATGTTTCAGAAACCTAGGAACGCCCCTGGATAGATAGATAGATAGATAGATAGATAGATAGATAGATAGAGAGAGAGACAGACAGACAGACAGACAGACAGACAGACAGACAGATAAACAACCTTTCATCCTGCAGGTTTTCAAAGACGCGGTGACGCAGGCCAACGCGCTCTACGGCAAAGACAAGTTTAAGATGAACGCCATCTCCGTCACACACAAACCCAACGCTATTCAGATGGCCCTGTCTGTGTGCGAAGACCTCATATCCAACCAGGTGAGGCTGTGTCTGTGTGCGAAGACCTCATATCCAACCAGGTGAGGCTGTGTCTGTGTGCGAAGACCTCATATCCAACCAGGTGAGGCTGTGTCTGTGTGCGAAGACCTCATATCCAACCAGGTGAGGCTGTGTGTGTGTGTGTGTGTGTGTGTTCCAGTCCCCATCCCTCCCTGCTATTTAGTCTGGTAGAAACAGATTTAGTTTGTCCCAATACATGATGTCAGATGCAGCATGCTGGAAAAAATACCCAGATGTCCTACTACATCCGGTGGTGATTTTTAGTGTTGAAACCAGCAGCTTTATGGAGGTTCTGACCCACAATCCATAGTTACTTTTGCATAATAGGTAACCTTTAATTTGGCTTATTTAAAATTGACCAGGGTTATTAGGGTGTGTGTGTGTGTGTGTGGGGGGGGGGGGGGGTCAGTTATTAGGGTGTGTGTGTGTGTGTGGGGGGGGGGGTCAGTTATTAGGGTGTGTGTGTGTGTGGGGGGGGGGGGGGGTGGTAAAATTAGGGAACAATGGTATAAAAAAAACAGTGTTGTAAGGAATTGGGTGGTTGGATTATGAATGATTTTATGGATACCGCCTCCTGTTTGCATCTGGCCACATCGCCTCATCAACATCACACTCAATGTCTTCCTTTGAGAAGCAACAGGGAAATGATCACCTGATATCCAGTCTAAATCTCCTAATTATGGAGCGACTCAGGCTGGGCTGCACTCTCTGTCCAGGCTCCCTCATTGATAGGCCATGATCTATAACATAGTCCACTATAGTGTTCCTGTTGTATGTGTCTCCGTCTGTTGCCTTATTTGTCCTTGTACTAGACACTCGAACGGACCGTGTCACTTGTCTACATATATACATGGTATATAGTATCTAGTATACATGGCCTTTCAGAAATCGGATAAATGTCCGATGCATGGCTGTCTCCACTATGCTAGGTGGCGCTGTAGCCCTTTCAACCATGCTTTCAACAAGTGGTTTTAGAGCCACGTCCGGTTCCCTTCCGTCAATAACCCATGGTGTAGCCTATCACGCGCAGGCACACAAGCACAGAACGAGAAGTCCGATATGCGATATCCGATCCCTGTATACATGCAGAGAGAAAGCCGACAATGAACGAATTATCTAGGTGTTCTTATCTGACTTCTCTTGTCCGTTAATGTGCCGATTTGTGTGCGAAGTAGATCAGTTATTAGGGTGGGTGTGTGTGTGTGTGGGGGGGGGGGGGGGGGGGGGCGGGGGGTGACATTACTCAAAGTCCTCCATTAAATTAGATTGTCAATTTAAAATAAGTGAATAAAAATGTTCAGTCTAGTCTATTCTGGGATCGTTGATGTTATGCCATGATTTCTCATTACATTTTTTAAGTCTTATTTGTACATACGTTCTAAATGGTGTCATGTGATGAGACCTCTATTAGGTTATTATTCTTTATTTACAATGAACCACATGAAGGCTTTACAGTCAAAGATAAATCATCTATCCAGGGGTCCAGATTGAGACGTCGTTTAGAGCGATTTCCCGTCTCACAATCTAGATCGTGACAGTTTCCTTTTCCCAACACACACACACACACACACACACACACACACACACACACACACACACACAGAGTGAAACACACACACACACACACACACACACACAGCACACACACAGAGTGAGACACACACACACACACACACACACAGAGTGAAACACACACACAGAGTGAAACACACACACACACACACACACACACACAGGTTGAATCATTTAAACGATCAGTGCAACAGACAAATGAAAACATTAATAGTTACAAGCTTAAATATTTGATAGAGATGAAAAGGAGCTCTTAGCTAAATAACTTAAAGCAGAAAACAGCTCATGCATTAGTGACAACACGCCACACACACACACACACACACACACACACACACACACCAGACACACACACACACCAGACACACACACACACACACATACCTCAACACGTCTGTACTCTGAAACCTGGGAATAAATAAGTTATAGATAATAGATATATATGTGTGTGTGTGTGTGTGTGTGTGTGTGTGTGAAGGGATATAGTATGGCGAACAGGTCAGTCTTGAGACCTCTACATTATTCTGCTTTTTACACGGCTACTAACTAAATGAGCAAATTAATTGAAGCAAAATATTGTTTTAAGTTTGGTGTTATTGTTGACAAAAGGCAACAATACACAAATCTACGGTGCATGTATATATATGTATACATGCACAGTGCTATATGCAGGTGAAGTGGTCTGATTATCTACTCATCACTTTGCTCCCCCTGCCTCTGTGTGCCGACCCCAAAAATTGCCACCGCTCATGTTCACTTTGACCAATCACAGCGAGGCTCCGATTCTCCATTCGTATTGGCTGTTGGGACTGTCCATTCACTTTGGGACCGACGTTGTTGGTGTAGAGCGTGTCAGGGAGGGACCATAGGGGAGCAGAGACGTTGGAAGTAGGGGTGCGGGTGGTGCGTGTGTGCAATGGGAGAGAGAACGCTTTGTGTGGAGAGAAGAAATAGGCACGGGAAATCGCCAAAGCCAATGCAAAGCCTCGAGTCATTATATAGCGTGTCAACGTATCAGAGGCAGGAATCGGCTGTGCGATGGACTTGTACTGTGGTTTGCACTGCTGAGGAGAGATCGCCAACTGAAATCACATCCACAAGAACAAGGATTTACCATTAAAGGACAAAGAGACTTTAGACACACTCAGGATCTCATGAATATTATATAAATACATTCATCTTAATTTATTTCACAAAGAAAGAAACATAGAAGATACATTTCTACTTCTCAACATCTCGCTGTAACCTGCTTCCTTTGTGAGGGAATGAGGCCAGCGTGGAGAGAGAGAGAGAGAGGGAGGGAGAGAGAGAGAGAGAGAGGGAGGGAGAGAGGGGGAGAGAGAGAGAGAGGGGGAGGGGGAGAGAGAGAGAGAGAGAGAGAGAGAGAGAGAGAGAGAGAGAGAGAGAGAGGGAGAGAGACACACACACACACACGAAAAGAGAAAGAGAGAGACACACACACACACACGAAAAGAGAGAGTGAGAGAGAGACACACACACACACACACACACACACACACACATACAGAGAGTGATGGTCGTCAGATTAACATCCACTCACTCTGCAAATACAGAGACGTAATCCCTTCATCTTCCCAGTGGAGAGAACGAGGGATTAAACACACACACACACACACACACACACACACACACACACACACACACACACACACACACACACACACACACACACACACACACACACACACAGCTGCAGGCTGATGTATGATGTAGGAATTGGTGTCAGCCGCGCTGGTTGCTTTGCGGGTAAATGTCCTGGAGGGAGTGGGACACAATGATCTGTCCAGCAGCGTTAACTATGTGCTTCAGGGTGTGTGTGTGTGTGTGTGTGTGTGTGTGTGTGTGTGTGTGTGTGTGTGTGTGTGTGTGTGTGTGTCAAGCTCTGTGTGTGTGTGTGTGTCTCTCACTCTGTGTGTGTGTGTGTCTCTCACTCGGTGTGTGTGTGTGTGTATGTGTGTGTGTGTTTGCATGTGTGTCAAGCTCTGTGTGTGCGTGTGCATGTGTGTGTGTCAAGCTCTGTGTGTGTGTGTGTCTCTCACTTGGTGTGTGTGTGTGTGTGTGTGTGTGTGTGTGTGTGTGTGTGTGTGTGTGTGTGTGTGTGTGTGTGTGTGTGTCAAGCTCTGTGTGTGTGTGTGTGTGTGTCTGTGTGTGTGTGTCAAGCTCTGTGTGTGTGTCTCTCACTCTGTGTGTGTGTGTGTGTGTGTGTGTGTGTGTGTGTGTGTGTGTGTGTGTGTGTGTGAGTCTCGTACCACACAGAACATATACTTGCTTTTAACCATGTGCGTGTGTGTGATGACATTCATGTGTATCCTGCGCCCGTTTGAAGTGTTGTAATGTGCACGTCCTCAAATATTAACGTTACGAGTCTGCAAGTGCATTTACTAACACAGGAGCCCGCTTGGTGTAGTGGTTAGACTTGGGACATACTTTACTCTCTTATTTCATCATAACATGGCTCCTTGATCTTGCCTCTTGCTCTTATATCCGTCTCATCCCCGTTTGTTTTCATATGGAGGCTCCGTCGATGTGACGTCACTTCACGTGCGCACTGGATTGTGGGTCAGAATCGCCCAAATAGGATGCACTTTTCGACACTAAAAATCTCCACCGGATCTAGTAGGACATCCGGGTACTTCTAACCATCCTAAATCTGGCCACAAGAATCGGGACATCCTAAATCTTTTTTCTACCAAACTATATAGTAGAAAGTATGGGGATTGGAACACAACCTCAAACTGAATAAATGATATTGTTAGTAGGGCTTTTAGTATGAGTAGGGCGTTAGTAGGGCTTTTAGTATGAGTAGGACGTTTGTAGGACGTTAGTGTGAGTAGGACGTTAGTAGGGCTTTTAGTATGAGTAGGACGTTAGTAGGGCTTTTAGTATGAGTAGGGCTTTTAGTATGAGTAGGACGTTAGTAGGGCTTTTAGTATGAGTAGGGCTTTTAGTATGAGTAGGACGTTAGTAGGGCTTTTAGTATGAGTAGGACGTTTGTAGGACGTTAGTGTGAGTAGGACGTTAGTAGGGCTTTTAGTATGAGTAGGACGTTAGTAGGGCTTTTAGTATGAGTAGGGCTTTTAGTATGAGTAGGACGTTAGTAGGGCTTTTAGTATGAGCAGGACGCTTTTAGGCTTTTAGTATGAGTAGGACGTTAATGTGAGTTGGACGTTAGTAGGGCTTTTAGTATGAGTAGGACGTTAGTATGAGTAGGACGTTAGCATGAGTAGGACGTTAGTAGGACGTTAGTGTGAGTAGGACGTTAGTAGGACTTTTAGTATGAGTAGGGTTTTTAGTATGAGTAGGACGTTTGTAGGACGTTAGTGTGAGTAGGACGTTAGTAGGGCTTTTAGTATGAGTAGGACGTTAGTAGGGCTTTAGTATGAGTAGGACGTCAGTAGAGCTTTTAGTATGAGTAGGACGTTAGTAGGGATTTAGTATGAGTAGGAGGTTAGTATGAATAGGAGGTTAGTAGGGCTTTTAGTATGAGTAGGACGTTAGTAGGGCTTTTAGTATGAGTAGGTTTAGTATGAGTAGGACGTTAGTAGGGCTTTTAGTATGAGTAGGACGTTAGTAGGGCTTTTAGTATGAGTAGGACGTTAGTAGGGCTTTTAGTATGAGTAGGGCTTTTATTATGAATAGGACGTTAGTAGGGTTTTTAGTATGAGTAGGATGTTAGTAGGGCTTTTAGTATGAGTAGGACGTTATTAGGGCTTTTAGTGTGAGTAGGAGGTTAGTAGGGCTTTTAGTATGAGTAGGACGTTAGTATGAGTAGGACGTTAGTAGGGCTTTAGTATGAGTAGGACGTTAGTATGAGTAGGAGGTTAGTATGAGTAGGACGTTAGTAGGGCTTTAGTATGAGTAGGGCGTTAGTATGAGTAGGAGGTTAGTAGGGCGTTAGTATGAGTAGGAGGTTAGTAGGACGTTAGTATGAGTAGGACGTTAGTATGAGTAGGACGTTAGTATGAGTAGGACGTTAGTAGGGCTTTTAGTATGAGTAGGATGTTAGTAGGACGTTAGTGTGAGTAGGACGTTAGTAGGGCTTTTAGTATGAGTAGGACGTTAGTAGGGCTTTTAGTATGAGTAGGGCTTTTAGTATGAGTAGGACGTTAGTAGGGCTTTTAGTATGAGTAGGGCTTTTAGTATGAGTAGGACGTTAGTAGGGCTTTTAGTATGAGTAGGACGTTTGTAGGACGTTAGTGTGAGTAGGACGTTAGTAGGGCTTTTAGTATGAGTAGGACGTTAGTAGGGCTTTTAGTATGAGTAGGGCTTTTAGTATGAGTAGGACGTTAGTAGGGCTTTTAGTATGAGCAGGACGCTTTTAGGCTTTTAGTATGAGTAGGACGTTAATGTGAGTTGGACGTTAGTAGGGCTTTTAGTATGAGTAGGACGTTAGTATGAGTAGGACGTTAGCATGAGTAGGACGTTAGTAGGACGTTAGTGTGAGTAGGACGTTAGTAGGACTTTTAGTATGAGTAGGGTTTTTAGTATGAGTAGGACGTTTGTAGGACGTTAGTGTGAGTAGGACGTTAGTAGAGCTTTTAGTATGAGTAGGACGTTAGTAGGGCTTTAGTATGAGTAGGACGTCAGTAGAGCTTTTAGTATGAGTAGGACGTTAGTAGGGATTTAGTATGAGTAGGAGGTTAGTATGAATAGGAGGTTAGTAGGGCTTTTAGTATGAGTAGGACGTTAGTAGGGCTTTTAGTATGAGTAGGTTTAGTATGAGTAGGACGTTAGTAGGGCTTTTAGTATGAGTAGGACGTTAGTAGGGCTTTTAGTATGAGTAGGACGTTAGTAGGGCTTTTAGTATGAGTAGGGCTTTTATTATGAATAGGACGTTAGTAGGGTTTTTAGTATGAGTAGGATGTTAGTAGGGCTTTTAGTATGAGTAGGACGTTATTAGGGCTTTTAGTGTGAGTAGGAGGTTAGTAGGGCTTTTAGTATGAGTAGGACGTTAGTATGAGTAGGACGTTAGTAGGGCTTTAGTATGAGTAGGACGTTAGTATGAGTAGGAGGTTAGTATGAGTAGGACGTTAGTAGGGCTTTAGTATGAGTAGGACGTTAGTATGAGTAGGAGGTTAGTAGGACGTTAGTATGAGTAGGAGGTTAGTAGGACGTTAGTATGAGTAGGACGTTAGTAGGGCTTTTAGTATGAGTAGGACGTTAGTAGGGCTTTTAGTATGAGTAGGGCTTTTAGTATGAGTAGGACGTTAGTAGGGCTTTTAGTATGAGCAGGACGCTTTTAGGCTTTTAGTATGAGTAGGACGTTAATGTGAGTTGGACGTTAGTAGGGCTTTTAGTATGAGTAGGACGTTAGTATGAGTAGGACGTTAGCATGAGTAGGACGTTAGTAGGACGTTAGTGTGAGTAGGACGTTAGTAGGACTTTTAGTATGAGTAGGGTTTTTAGTATGAGTAGGACGTTTGTAGGACGTTAGTGTGAGTAGGACGTTAGTAGGGCTTTTAGTATGAGTAGGACGTTAGTAGGGCTTTAGTATGAGTAGGACGTCAGTAGAGCTTTTAGTATGAGTAGGACGTTAGTAGGGATTTAGTATGAGTAGGAGGTTAGTATGAATAGGAGGTTAGTAGGGCTTTTAGTATGAGTAGGACGTTAGTAGGGCTTTTAGTATGAGTAGGTTTAGTATGAGTAGGACGTTAGTAGGGCTTTTAGTATGAGTAGGACGTTAGTAGGGCTTTTAGTATGAGTAGGACGTTAGTAGGGCTTTTAGTATGAGTAGGGCTTTTATTATGAATAGGACGTTAGTAGGGTTTTTAGTATGAGTAGGATGTTAGTAGGGCTTTTAGTATGAGTAGGACGTTATTAGGGCTTTTAGTGTGAGTAGGAGGTTAGTAGGGCTTTTAGTATGAGTAGGACGTTAGTATGAGTAGGACGTTAGTAGGGCTTTAGTATGAGTAGGACGTTAGTATGAGTAGGAGGTTAGTATGAGTAGGACGTTAGTAGGGCTTTAGTATGAGTAGGACGTTAGTATGAGTAGGAGGTTAGTAGGACGTTAGTATGAGTAGGAGGTTAGTAGGACGTTAGTATGAGTAGGACGTTAGTATGAGTAGGACGTTAGTATGAGTAGGACGTTAGTAGGGCTTTTAGTATGAGTAGGATGTTAGTAGGACGTTAGTGTGAGTAGGACGTTAGTAGGGCTTTTAGTATGAGTAGGACGTTAGTAGGGCTTTTAGTATGAGTAGGGCTTTTAGTATGAGTAGGACGTTAGTAGGGCTTTTAGTATGAGTAGGGCTTTTAGTATGAGTAGGACGTTAGTAGGGCTTTTAGTATGAGTAGGACGTTTGTAGGACGTTAGTGTGAGTAGGACGTTAGTAGGGCTTTTAGTATGAGTAGGACGTTAGTAGGGCTTTTAGTATGAGTAGGGCTTTTAGTATGAGTAGGACGTTAGTAGGGCTTTTAGTATGAGCAGGACGCTTTTAGGCTTTTAGTATGAGTAGGACGTTAATGTGAGTTGGACGTTAGTAGGGCTTTTAGTATGAGTAGGACGTTAGTATGAGTAGGACGTTAGCATGAGTAGGACGTTAGTAGGACGTTAGTGTGAGTAGGACGTTAGTAGGACTTTTAGTATGAGTAGGACGTTTGTAGGACGTTAGTGTGAGTAGGACGTTAGTAGGGCTTTTAGTATGAGTAGGACGTTAGTAGGGCTTTAGTATGAGTAGGACGTCAGTAGAGCTTTTAGTATGAGTAGGACGTTAGTAGGGATTTAGTATGAGTAGGAGGTTAGTATGAATAGGAGGTTAGTAGGGCTTTTAGTATGAGTAGGACGTTAGTAGGGCTTTTAGTATGAGTAGGTTTAGTATGAGTAGGACGTTAGTAGGGCTTTTAGTATGAGTAGGACGTTAGTAGGGCTTTTAGTATGAGTAGGACGTTAGTAGGGCTTTTAGTATGAGTAGGGCTTTTATTATGAATAGGACGTTAGTAGGGTTTTTAGTATGAGTAGGATGTTAGTAGGGCTTTTAGTATGAGTAGGACGTTATTAGGGCTTTTAGTGTGAGTAGGAGGTTAGTAGGGCTTTTAGTATGAGTAGGACGTTAGTATGAGTAGGACGTTAGTAGGGCTTTAGTATGAGTAGGACGTTAGTATGAGTAGGAGGTTAGTATGAGTAGGACGTTAGTAGGGCTTTAGTATGAGTAGGACGTTAGTATGAGTAGGAGGTTAGTAGGACGTTAGTATGAGTAGGAGGTTAGTAGGACGTTAGTATGAGTAGGACGTTAGTATGAGTAGGACGTTAGTATGAGTAGGACGTTAGTAGGGCTTTTAGTATGAGTAGGATGTTAGTAGGGCTTTAGTATGAGTAGGACGTTAGTAGGGCTTTAGTATGAGTAGGACGTTAGTATGAGTAGGACGTTAGTAGGGCTTTAGTATGAGTAGGACGTTAGTATGAGTAGGGCTTTTATTATGAATAGGACGTTAGTAGGGTTTTTAGTATGAGTAGGATGTTAGTAGGGCTTTTAGTATGAGTAGGACGTTATTAGGGCTTTTAGTGTGAGTAGGACGTTAGTAGGGCTTTAGTATGAGTAGGACGTTAGTATGAGTAGGGCTTTTATTATGAATAGGACGTTAGTAGGGTTTTTAGTATGAGTAGGATGTTAGTAGGGCTTTTAGTATGAGTAGGACGTTATTAGGGCTTTTAGTGTGAGTAGGACGTTAGTAGGGCTTTTAGTATGAGTAGGACGTTAGTATGAGTAGGACGTTAGTAGGGCTTTAGTATGAGTAGGACGTTAGTATGAGTAGGAGGTTAGTATGAGTAGGACGTTAGTAGGGCTTTAGTATGAGTAGGACGTTAGTATGAGTAGGAGGTTAGTAGGACGTTAGTATGAGTAGGAGGTTAGTAGGACGTTAGTATGAGTAGGACGTTAGTATGAGTAGGACGTTAGTATGAGTAGGACGTTAGTAGGGCTTTTAGTATGAGTAGGATGTTAGTAGGGCTTTAGTATGAGTAGGACGTTAGTAGGGCTTTAGTATGAGTAGGACGTTAGTATGAGTAGGACGTTAGTAGGGCTTTAGTATGAGTAGGACGTTAGTATGAGTAGGACGTTAGTATGAGTAGGACGTTAGTAGGGCTTTAGTATGAGTAGGACGTTAGTATGAGTAGGACGTTAGTAGGGCTTTAGTATGAGTAGGACGTTAGTAGGACGTTAGTATGAGTAGGACGTTAGTATGAGTAGGACGTTAACAGGGCTTTTAGTATGAGTAGGACATTAACAGGGCTTTTAGTATGAGTAGGACGTTAACAGGGCTTTAGTATGAGTAGGACGTTAGTATGAGTAGGACGTTAGTAGGACGTTTGTATGAGTAGGACGTTAGTATGAGTAGGACGTTAGTATGAGTAGGAGGTTAGTAGGGCTTTTAGTATGAGTAGGACGTTAGTAGGGCTTTAGTATGAGTAGGACGTTAGTAGGACGTTAGTATGAGTAGGACGTTAACAGGGCTTTTAGTATGAGTAGGACGTTAGTAGGACGTTAGTATGAGTAGGACGTTAGTATGAGTAG
>CM049397.1:37052197-37054697 GCA_026929865.2 Hyperoplus lanceolatus
CGCTCACCCAGGAACAACAACTGGCGTAGTAAAAACACTACCGCTTTTGTCCAAAGGGGGGGCGCTATAATAACCACAAAATGAAAGATCCTCGGAGCACCTTTTAAAATAGATCTTAAAAAGTCTCATATTAAACTTGGACATCCCTGCAGGTAGTCTGTTTATGAGGGACAGCTGAAGGGACAGACAGACAGACAGACAGACAGACAGACAGGGTGGACAGTGTGTTATATATGTGTGTGTGTGTGTGTGTGCTCTGTTTAGCTCCACACAGTAAACTCATTTGGTGTGACTCTGTGCTACGTCCACATCCCTCTCTGACTGTCTATAATGTGAATTCTGTGTGTTTGCATATTTTCTCTGTTGCACATTGACCATCAGACTAAAAACAGGAACTATGAAACCCAAGACCAACAGCACTTTGACTTCAGGAGAACGCCCAAGGTATAAACTTTGCATGGTGCACGCCGCCCAACCAATCGCAGAGCTCGCCTGGTAGTTAGTCCCGCCCACAAGCCCCCTAGCTCCACCCACAACTACACTGGACATGTAAATGGTGCATAGTGGCGTTAGGATGGATGGATGGATAGATAGATAGATAGATAGATAGATAGATAGATAGATAGATAGATAGATAGATAGATAGATAGATAGATAGATGGATGGTTAGATAGATAGATAGATAGATAGATAGATAGATAGATAGATAGATAGATAGATAGATAGATAGATAGATAGATAGATGGATGGATGAATATATAAAAACCAATACCAACAGCACTTTGACTTCAGGAGAACGCCCAAGGTATAAACTTTGCATGGTGCACGCCGCCCAACCAATCGCAGAGCTCGCCTGGTAGTTAGTCCCACCCACAAGCCCCCTCCCATAAATCCATTAGTTACTCCCACAGGCCCACAACTACACTGGACATGTAAATGGTGCATAGTGGCGTTAGATAGATAGATAGATAGATAGATAGATAGATAGATAGATAGATAGATAGATAGATAGATAGATAGATAGATAGATAGATAGATAGATAGATAGATAGATAGATGGATGGATAGACGGATGGATGGGTCGATTGAAATATGATGGATGGATAGATAAATAGATGGATATATAAAAACCAATACGCCCAAGGTATAAACTTTGCATGGTGCACGCCGCCCAACCAATCGCAGAGCTCGCCTGGTAGTTAGTCCTGCCCACCAGCCCCCTAGCCACACCCATAAGTCCATAACTCCTCCCACAAGCCCACAACTACACTGGACATGTAAATGGTGCATAGTGGCGTTAGATAGATAGATAGATAGATAGATAGATAGATAGATAGATAGATAGATAGATAGATAGATAGATAGATAGATAGACAGATAGATAGATAGATAGATGGATAGATAATAATATAACAACAACAATAATAATAATATAATAATAATAATAATAGATAGATAGATAGATAGATAGATAGATAAATAGATAGATAGATAGATAGATAGATAGATAGATAGATAGATAGATAGATAGATAGATAGATAGATAGATAGATAGAGAGACAGACCAATAGGAATGGGTCCACACTAGCAGAGGAGACGCCCTTCCCTCCCCCTCATCCCCTAGTGCATGCAGCCACGTACCACCTCACAGAGACACTGGACATGTTAACCGCCAAAGCTCGTATAAAACAACAAACTCCGTAGTTGTGTTGATTACGTAATATCGGAGAACCAGACGACGGTATAATCTGCCGTTCTGATGCTCTCTTTGGTGTGACTGTAGACCTTACCGACGCTTTTATATCCAGCCCGGAACTTGCTCTTCTTTTTTGGGTCTTGTGCAAAAAATCTGCTTGATTGTCGTTAGCACAGATGCTACACGCCATCTTTCTTTGGGACTCAGAGGGTTTTAATGATCCTTAACGGCAGTTAGATGGATGGATAATAAGATCTATAGATGCATTGATGGACCAGTTAGTATAAGGCAGCCCCTGATTGGTTCATGTAGCCATCAATCTAGCCTCCTGAGACCAGCCATATCTCACAAGCTTATTTGTCGACTACATGAACCAATCAGGGGCTGCCTTCCACTAACAGACAGAAAGTGGGGAGGGTCCGGTCTGGCTGGAGGCTAGATTGATGACTACATGAACCAATCAGGGGCTGCCTTCCACTAACAGACAGACAGTGGGGAGGGTCCGGTCTGACTGGAGGCTAGATTGATGACTACATGAACCAATCAGAAGCTGCCTTCCACTATAAGGGACCAATAAGGGACCAACGTTACGTGCCGTTTACATGCCCAGTGTTGCCATGGTTGAGGCTTGGCTCTATTTCTGCAGACCTGAGGAACAACCACTCACCCAGAATCCTCTTCCTCCTTCTTCCTCTTTTCCACACGAACCTTTTTATAATTTGCGGTTGCATCAGCGCTCTCTAAAATGCACGTACCTGGTTGGTTGGTTGGTTGCAGTCTTGAAGGCGCCTCAGTTTGCATGTG
>CM049397.1:37087197-37089697 GCA_026929865.2 Hyperoplus lanceolatus
ATCTATCTATCTATCTATCTATCTATCTATCTATCTATCTATCTATCTATCTATCTATCTATCTATCTATCTATCTATCTATCTATCTGTCTATCTATCTCTCTGGTTGTCTCTCCTCAGCTCTCATGAGAATGGCTTCATGGAGGATCTAGATAAGACGTGGGTCAGATATCAGGAGTGTGACTCACGTAGCAACGCCCCGGCAACGCTCACCTTTGAGAACATGGCAGGTAAGAAAACACACCTGTATTTAACCTCACCTGACGGGGGTTTATATATAGTGGGCGTCCTGGGGAAATGCACCTGTTGGAAGACCAAGAAGAAGAAGGCTTATCTATCTATCTATAAAGCAAGAAACGTCTGTCTGTCTGTCTGTCTGTCTGTCTGTCTGTCTGTCTGTCTGTCTGTCTGTCTGTCTGTCTGTCTGTCTGTCTGTCTGTCTGTCTGTGACACGCATATCTCTCTCACTGTTAGTCAGATTGGCCTGAGCTTCCGGATATGGCTTGCACACGGCACAAAGGTGTGCATCCTTGATTGATTATGAAGTTTTGGACCAAATATGTACGACAACAGCTTAATAATCTGTACGCTTGAGTGCACGATGCTAGCCTGGCAACGTTCAATTGTCATTTCCCTTCAGTAGTCAGTCTGGGTCTGCGGTATATTTGCGGGTTTTCTCCGTCCAGATTTCTGCCGGTCCAATCAGCGAACAGAGGGAGTGGCTGAGAACAATGACGTTGAGGTCGTGCTCCAGTTTCAGTTGTAGTCAGAAGCCGGCGCATGACATACGTCACGACCAAACGTTATGCGATTGGTTGGCAGATCCAGAGTGGCACTGGGTAGATCCAATAGTTTTAAACTTCAACAACAGACACCCGCCTTCAAGTGAGTGAACGTACAAATGAAATGCAGTACGATGGTCTGGTAGGAACAGGCTAACACGGTGCTGCCCTCCATAGAAATATAGAATGTAGAGATAAAGTGAAGTGTTATTATGTGTATTACACTTAAGCCCTGTTGCACTAAACCTCGTGTATAATGTTCTCATAATATTAAAGTGCTAAAGTGTTATCTTATTTATTGCACACTGTATTTCTATGGCACATTGTTAATCAGCTTAATGGCGTGAAGGGGACACAGGATAGTTTTAAGAGATTTGATTTGCATCTTGGCAACACAGTCTTCTCCCTGACGGCAGGGTTTCATTTAAAGGGAAGAGGGGATGACCTGAAAGACACTCACACACACACTCACACACACACACACACACAAATACACACTCTCTCACACACACACACACACTGGCCCGGAAGACACACACACACACACACACACACACACACACACACACCTCACTGGCAATATGAAAACCACACCCAAAAAAGGATTTCAACAGAAGATCACAAAACAATGAAATAATTAAAAATTGGAAAAAAATTGGAAAAAAAAAATAATGCAAAAGCCCCTCACCTTACTGTCCCTCTTTACTGCTCCCCTCCTGTCTGTCTCTCTCTACCTGTCTGTCTCTCTCCTCACCTGTCTGTCTACCTGTCTGTCTCTCCCCTCACCTGTCTGTCTACCTGTCTGTCTCTCTCTACCTGTCTGTCTCTCTGTACCTGTGTCTACCTGTCTGTCTCTCTACCTGTCTGTCTCTCTGTACCTGTGTCTACCTGTCTGTCTACCTGTCTGTCTCTCTGTACCTGTGTCTACCTGTCTGTCTCTCTCTACCTGTGTTTACCTGTCTGTCTCTACCTGTCTGTACCTGTGTTTACCTGTCTGTCCCTCTGTACCTGTGTTTACTGTCTGTCCCTCTCCTTTTACCTGTCTTCCCTACCTGTCTTCTCTCTCCTCACCTTTTCACCGTCCCTGTCCCCTCACCTGTCTGTACCTGTCCCCTCACCTGTCTGTCTCTCTACCTGTCTGTCTCTCTCTACCTGTCTCCCCCCTCACATGTCTCTCTACCTGTCTGTCTCTCTGTACCTGTCCCCTCACCTGTCTGTCCCTCTCTACCTGTCTGTCTGTCTCTACCTGTCTGTACCTGTGTTTACCTGTCTGTCCCTCTGTACCTGTGTTTACCTGTCTGTCTCTCTCTACCTGTGTTTACCTGTCTCTCTCTCTACCTGTGTTTACCTGTCTGTCTCTCTCTACCTGTCTGTCTCTCTGTACCTGTGTTTACCTGTCTGTCTCTCTCTACCTGTGTTTACCTGTCTGTCTCTCTCTACCTGTGTTTACCTGTCTCTCTCTACCTGTTTGTACCTGTGTTTACCTGTCTGTCCCTCTGTACCTGTGTTTACCTGTCTCTCTCTCTACCTGTCTGCCCCCTCAGGTGTGTTCATGCTGGTTGCCGGGGGCATCGTCGCGGGGATCTTTCTCATCTTCATCGAGATCGCTTATAAACGCCACAAAGACGCTCGCCGGAAACAGATGCAACTGGCCTTCGCTGCTGTCAACGTCTGGAGGAAGAACTTACAGGTAACCACACAATCCTTGATGCACTATC